>CM024763.1:93790137-93848193 GCA_014218235.1 Colocasia esculenta | reverse complement strand
GCGAGGTTCTCTAATCAATCAAGATGATCTAACATCTTAGAGAAGATCCATGGTAGCTCAAGGATATCTGAAGGTCAATAAGTCACCAGACCTCCATTCTTGATGGAGAGGACTACCAATATTGGAAGATGCGAATGAAATGCTTCATTCGAGGCACACTTTGATCTGTGGCAGGTAATAGAGGTAGGTGATTATGTTTTTACTCCTGCTGCTGGTACTACTGCCATTACAGCAGCTGATAAGAAAATTATTTCTAAACTTTAAAGCTAAAAACTATTTATGTTGTGCTTTATCCAAAAAGTAATTTAGTAGAGTTTCTGCATGTAAATCTGTAAAATAAATGTGGGATAACTGCAAATACTTATGAATGAATATAAAGTAAAACAAACTAGGATAGATATTCTTGTCTTATAATATGAGCAATTTAAAATGCTTCCATACGAAATATTACTACTATGTATAATAGAATTTCAAGCATAGTAGTAGGCTTAAATTCTCTTGGTAAAACTCTGTCTAATGAGAAACCGTTAGAAAGATACTTAGGTCTTTAACTCTTTCATGGACACCTAAAGTAACTGCTATTGAAGAAGCCCATGACGTAACCAAACTTTCTATAGATAATTTAATAGGTTCTCTCATGGCACATGAAATTAATATGGAGCGACTATCTGAAAGCTCATCAAAGAAAAAATGTATTATGCTCTTAAAGTTGCAGCTGCTCCTTCCACTTCTTCTTCTTCAAGTTCAAAAAATGCAGATTCTGAAGACAGTGACATAGATGATGTACTGTCCAAGCTTCAGAAAATTCTGAAGAAGAAGAAAAATGGATCAAGAAGGATCCAAACGAAAGAGAAAAAGGAAAAAGAATCAGTCTGCTATGAATGCAGAAAACCTAGACATCTGAGACCAGAGTGTCCAAGACTAAAGAAGAGTGGTCAAATAGAAAAGTCCAAGAACTAGCACAAGAAGTTAAAAGAAATGCCATGGCGGCTTCTTGGGAAAATGAAGAGGCCACAAGCTCAGAATCATCAAGCTCAAGTTCAAAGAAAGAGCAAGTAAATCTAGCCCTCATGGTAGGACTAGATAAGGTACATTCTAACTCATCCTTTGATTCTTGCATATTCAGAATTTGAAGATTTAGAACATGTTTAATGAACTTTATGATAAGCACAAGGTTGTTGTAAAAGAATTAAAAATTATCAAGAGCAACCTTACTTCTTTGGAAAACACTAATTCTGATCTTAAATCAGAAATAGAACAATTGAAGGAAAGTAAAGATAATAACTCTCTTTTGAATGGAAATTTAAGGAGCAACGATAATGAAAAATTAAAGTTAGAAGAAAATTGAAAACTCTAACTAAAGAAAATCTTTATTTAAGAGAATCAGTTAGAAAGCTTACTAAAGGTAAACATTTCTAGTTCTATGTTTAAAAGGATCAAAATCTGGAAACAACAAATAAGGTCTTGGATACATACCTCTAGAAAAAGGAAAACAATCTATAATTCTAAGAAAATATCCCTTACCAAAATTTGTAAATGAAATCAAAATGCCTCAAAAAAAGGCACCTGAAATAAACAAGCTTTATCAAAATAAAAGGTTTCTAGAAATAGTGTCCTAAACAGGCATCACAAAGACAATCAGAACTGCAGAACAAACTATATTCATTATTGTTCTCATTGCAATAAACTAGGACACACTGTAAATGCCTGCACAACTAGGCACTTAGTTTGGATTCCTAATGGTTATTTTCATGCATCTAACCATCATGGAATCAAAAAGATTTGGGTACCTACTTCTGAGTAGCTTATTTGTAGGATAGCCTTGGAGCATCAGGGATAAAGGATGCTCAAGGCAGGGTGACTGCCAGCTCTTCATCCAACTCATATCTGAAGAGGGAGTAGTCATTAATTTAGTTTTAAATTTCAATACTACTAACAGTGTTTGCAAGCTTTTCCTAAGATCTATGCAGATAAAAATAAAATTGAAGACTTGTCAAACAACTAGTCAACAAGACGACTCAAGAGATCAACAGGTCGACACACCAAGAAACACCTGTCGACAGACAAGTGAAGAATCCTCAAGAGGACCCTCTCTGTCAGGGGGAGCCTTATGCTTAGGGGGAGAAAACATTCAGGGGAAGCACAGACTAAGGGGGAGTTATTCATTAATGTCAATCATTGTTGAATCCCTCATGGTAAGAAATTTTCACAAAAAGGAGAGAATGCATGGTAAGATCCTTCTTTTTTGGTTAGTGACAAAAAGGGGGAGAGAATTATCTATGCATTTTCTATATTTTTCTATGCTTTAAGTATTTTTGTCAGAAAATTCTCATAAATTTTGTCATCACCAAAAAGGGGGAGATTGTTGAACCACTCCTATTTTACCCTTATATTTGGTGATAACAAATTTTATGATTAATTAATATTATTAAAAATATTTAATAACATGTTTTCCTAATAAATATAAATTTATGGAATTATCATTGTATGTTGTGCACTAAAATGCTAAATCGATGTTTATTCAATATACATCGATTTCCATTCAAAGTGCCACATCGATTTCACTAACAACGATTTGATAAGTTGCACAATGATCTGATTGTGTAACGATTCGTTAAGTGAAATAACGATTTGGTCGCTGCAACGATTTCATAAGTCAGAACAACGATTTGCTCTCGTAACGTTTTGGTTCTCATAACGATTTCATAAGTGAGAACAACGATTTGCTCTCACAACGATTTGGTTCTCATAACAATTTCATAAGTGAGAACAATGATTTGCTCTCACAACGATTTGGTTCTCATAACGATTTCATAAGTGAGAATAATGATTTTCTCTCATAACATTTTGGTTCTCATAACGATTTCATAAGTGAGAATAACGATTTACTCTCACAACGATTTGGTTCTCATAACGATTTCATAAGTGAGAAACATCGATTTGATTATCACATCGATTCGATAAGTGGCATAACGATTTGATCACCACATCGATTTCTCTCTCACATCGATTTCTCTCTTACATCGATTCTAAATGAGAACATCGATTTGACCAAAACTTCGATTTGATAAGTTTCATAACGATTTGAACGCCATAACGATTTGATAAGTTTCATAACGATTTGAATGCCATAACAATTTGATAGGTTTCATAACAATTTGGTTGCCACATCGACTCGATAAGTGAAAACATCGATTTGCCTATCTTTATAATAACAATTTGATTTTACTTAAACCTAAATTTTATCGAAACATCGACTTCATGTAAACATCGATTTTATTTATACTCAGATCTTTCAAATATGTTTGGCACCTAATGAATGTCAAAAAATGTCTCTGACAAAAGATTTTCTTTTATCTCTCTAGATCTCTTCTCTCCTGTCAGACAGAAAGGTGGTCATTACTACTTCTGGGAGAAAACAGGAAGCATAGAGGTATGTGAGCTTTTGACAGAAACATTGTTTTAGCTAACACATTCTTCTATGCTTACAGACCTCGTAGACCACCAAGTGGCTGGCAATCTGAAGAAGAAAAAGAATAGAAAGATCAGCAACTGAAAGGTTGCAGAATTATCAAATATGGTAATCTAGAAGGGGGATTAAATAGATTTACTATCAATTAAAAATTTACTACGACCTTCTTTTAATGAAAACACAGACTTTTGAAACTGTAACAAAATTTAAGCTAAACTTAGATGTGTGTTAGTTGTAGGTAGATGGAGTAGCAACTCATTCAGCGTGTGTAAAAACAACGTGTCTACCAAACATCTATGGTAAAGACGTGCAAACCACAGGACACGATGTTTTAAGGTGGTTAGGAGTACACAACTTGTGTATCCTACGTCTACCGTCCACACACACACGCAGAAATATCTGCTTATGAGCTGGTTCACGACTACAACTCACACACACGAGTTGTCTGATGTGAAACCACGATCAGAACAACACAAACCACGTGAATCAAGCACAAGAATGCTTGAAATACCACCACACACACAGAAGTATGAGAAACAGAGACAGAGAAGAGTTCTGAGTTGAAAGAACAAATCCTGATGTGGAACTCTTCAAGATGCTCGTCTAGATGAACTTCAAACTTCGTCTGTCATGTATAGATTGATGGAGAAGCTTGAATCACAGACGAACTGGCTTCACCTCCGCTTGATGACGGATCTTCCTTTCCCTGGGCGGTAGGTTGAAGCAGAGCAGTAGGTGGAGGCTTTTTGTCTTGGGATTTGCTTAGGGTTTGATGGTATCCCTCTTGCTGCGAAAATAACTCCATATGTCCTATATATATGGGTGTCCAAATATGGAGAGACGTGCTTGACAGAATCACCCAAACATAGATCATATCTTGGACATTGGAGCTTTCCAAAACTGCATCTGTCGATAGGCGACATGTTACTGTCGACAGCTACTGCCCAGTTCTGGCTTTCATGTTTCTGGAACACTGGATCTGTCGACAGATATTGTCTTGCTGTCGACAGCACACTTCATCTGTCGACAGGAGCATATTGGCTGTCGACAGGTACTGCTTTCTGAGTGCTTCCAGAACCTTGTTTTATTTTATCATGTCTATCTGTCGACAGGGGATTTCTTGGCTGTCGACAGATGATCACTTGAAGTTACTTTCTTGTTCTTTTTCACCTAAATCTTGTTGCTTGGCTTATATGCATTCATACCTACATTAAAAGACATTTTAAGTGAGATGTAATGAATACATAGGTGATCATCTTGACACTTGATCATGTCATTCATGTCCTTAGCAAATAGGTCATTGTACCATCATCAATTGAAATGTTCATAAAAAAAACACATCATCAAAAATTAAGGCACAAGTAAACCCAACATTCTCCCCCTTTTTGATGATGACAAAATTTCAATTTATGCATATTGATGATTTCTCCCCCTTTGACAACATTCAAAAAGACACATTATGCACACATGGATAAGATGTAAGCAAAGGAACTAAGGTTTTTCATTCATTAGCATGCCAGACACTCAGTTACAAAAGACGACCATTGCATGACATAAAGTGAAAGCATTAGAAGGAAAGATACATGACTGATGCAAATAACTTAGTGACCTAGTACCAAATCTAGAACGATGACCTAGATAACCCAATGACTTTCTAGACATCGTCATTCCCTGGTACATCGGGAGATGACGAAAGCTATGAAAATCAGTAGAGAGCCTGGCAAGCTGGTCTTGTAACTGCACTTGTCTGTTGGCCAGTGCATCCATCCTCATATCCACATGATCGAGACGGGTGTTGAGATGCTCAAAACTCGTGGTGAATTGGAGTTGCAATTGGGCCATCTGACCAGCAATGAAATCCCTAAGAGAGGGAGGTTGTTCCCGTTGTGCAGCATCAGCAGGATCATCTCCCTGAGCATCCATGGGCTCTGCCTGGGAGTCTTCATCATCACCTTCATCAGCAGCATATTCTTCCTCAACATTTAGAGCTTGACCCTTGAGAATCCTGGTCACTACCCCATCCACAAATTTGTAGCCCATCCACCGCAGTAAGATCAAAAGAACTTCTGGACTTGAGTTTGATGCACTCGGAGTCAGAGATGGGAATGCCAATAAAGATAGGAGGGGTGTAATAGGCATGCATATGGCATTGACCTCTTGGGGTTAGTGAAACATTGCTTAATGAGGTCTACAATGATGTTAGGAAGATTGATTTGTTAAAGTTTCTTCTGTTTCATCGTCTTAAATTTCTGGTTTGGCAGCATGGCCCTTCTTTTTTGGCTATCATTGAGCCTAAGTTAGCTCATGATAAAATTGATAAATATAAATAAAAACTGTATGGATTTTTCACTCATAAACTCTAATTATAAAGGGCGAATTTGGTTATTCTGGAACATGATATCTCTGCTCATATGGTTTTTTGTTTGGATCAGTTCATTACTGTGCGCTTATGCTCCTCCTCTCATCTGGATATCATTGTCACTATTGTTCATGCTAGTTGCTTGTTAGTAGAGCGGAGAATTCTCTGGGATCATATTGTTGACTTTTCTGCTACTTGTGTTAGTCCCTAGCTTATTGGAGGTGATTTTAACAGTATCCTTGACCCTGATGAGAAAAGGGGTGGTAGGAAGGCTTTTGAGCGATACATGTTAGACTTCCAGGCTTGTGTAGCTGCTGTAGGCCTGGAGGATGTTGGATTCTCTGGTAGTCGCTTCACCTGGTCCAATGGTCAGGCTTCTAATGGTATCTGGGCAAGGCTGGATAGGGTGCTTTTAAATGGTGAATGGTTAGTTACATATGCGGATTTACAGGTCCAACATTTATCTCGTGCCTGTAGCGACCACTGCCCTTTGATTGTCTCTACTTCACCACCTGTGCAACGGTTGCCTGCTAGATTTTGCTTTCAACAAATGTGGACTGCTCATGATAGATTTATGGTGGACGCTCAGCAGAGTTGGTTGGCAGCTCCTCACTCCTCCTATCCTTTGCTCACAATGGCGATGAAAGTCAAGCACATGAAGTCCTTCTTCCGAGATTGGAATAAAAATGTGTTTAAGAATATAACAGACAATGTTTTGATTATAGAGGGTGAATTTCAGATTGCCCAATCTATGTTTGATGTTAATACTTCTCAGGAGAACAGTGATCTCCTTCATGCAGCTTGTCAGTCTCTTGTGCGTACTCATGCCCAGGAGGAATTTTTTGGAGACAAAAATCCAGGATGAAATGGCTGAAAGAGGGTGACGGAAACATGAAATTCTACCATGCTTATGCAATTCTCGTAGAAGAAAATCCATGATTACTCAAATCAATAATGATGATGGTGTGCTCCTGGGTGAATAAAGATTATATTGTTACCTTATTTGTCTCGCACTTTACCAAGGCCTTCACTTCGGATACTCATAGCATCAATCAGGAGTTACTTGGTGTTATCCCTTGCATTTCGGACAACAATCAGAATGATATGCTTTATATGATTCCTCCAATGAAGAAATTAAAAGGGTCGTCATGTCTATGTCTCCTGATAGCACCCCGGGCCTGATGGTTTTACGGGTCATTTTTTCCAATCATGCTGGAGTTTCATTAAGCCTGATGTTAGTTCTGCTGTGCAAGCCTTCTTTTGTGGCCATGCTTTACCTAGGGGGTTACCTCTTCCTTAATTGCTTTGATTCCGAAGATTGATATCCCAAAGGTCTGTGCTGATTTTCGGCCTATCAGCCTCTGTAATTTTTTCTACAAGATCATATCTCATATTATCAATGACCGGCTTGCACAGTTTTTGCCCATTTAAATCTCTGAGGAGCAGGGGCCTTTTTTAAGCGGAGGAATATATCTGAAAATGTTTCTTGGCTATGGAAATGGCGCAGCACCTGGGTAGGAAGTGCGAGGTGGCAATGTGATTCTGAAGTTGGATATGGCTAAGGCCTATGACCGTTTAGAATGGGATTTCCTCTATGCTGTGTTGCACAAGTTTGGGTTCTCATTCATATTTATATCCCTTGTTGACCCTCTTCTTTAACTATTGGTTCTCAGTGCTCTTGAATGGCGAAACTCATGGCTACTTTAAATCTTCAAGAGGTATTCGCCAAGGGATCCTCTGGCTCCGGCCCTCTTTATTTTGGCTCAAGAAGTTCTTAGCAGGGGCGTGTCAGCCTGTTTCGCGGAGTCTTGGTGGAGCATATCAGACCATGAGACGGTGTCCTATTGTTGCCTATCTTTTATTTTATAATGACACTTTAATTTTCTCCATGGTTCAGCAAAGCATATTATGCGGCTTATGGTTTTTCTAAGGGATTATGAGGCTTCTTCTGGGCAATGATCAATGTGGGCAAGAGTTCTTTTAATCTACATGAAAGGTGTAACACCTCAAAATTTTAGTGATTTAAAATTTTGGAAATAAAGGAGAATAAATTAAATAAATATATTGGAGAGACTTTCAACACCATGTGTTAATGACCCATTAACAAGATTGGGCCATTGGAGCACATTTGCCCAAGGATATAATAAATTGGACAGGAAATTACAAAGTAATTTTGTATGTAATTATGCCATAATTAGAGAGGGCAAGTTAGGGTTAAAATTAAGGTTATTAGTCATGCAAGGGAAGCCAAAATGAACCCAACCCCAATTGGTGGTTTCCTAAACCGTTGCTACCACCTTTGGGTGAGAATCCCAGATTTTGGAAAGAAGGAAGCAGAATTCGCAGCCTCCTTTCCTAGTCCCGTTAGACTCATAACTACACCCTAAATCTATAAAACTCATCCTTAAACTCTTGGGGAAGGTTTAGCAACAAGTTGGGGTCGAGAGTAGCAAGTTTGGAGAGCTGGGGAAGTGGAGAACGGCTGGGGAAAATCGTTGTCTTCCTCAACTTCGCTCTGCATCAACCCAGAAATCTACAGAGAGTTCTTAGCATTCGAAGGTAGTTTTCTCGGCAAAGATTAAGAAAACCAACACCATCATGTAGATTTTTGAGTCTAGGTCATTTGCACTTGGTTTGACTCAATTTCATGGAGTATACATTGCGTATTCGTAGTTTTTCCTAAGTCACGCATAGTTAGGGTATTTCATGTTCTTCTTATTTTGCACATGATTTTATACCAAATTTGTCAAAACTTCCTTCATGAAAGTTCTTCTAATTGTAGTCACGATCATCGTTTATGTTGAACGTTTTATCCAAAAGTTGATCATTAAAGAGTTATAAGCATGTTAAGGGAGTCACTGCATGATACTGTGATTTCGGGATGCACTTAGCTTTATGTTCTGCATATGTTTCTCAAGATTCGAGACCGAGTTAGATCAAACCCCCAACATCAAAGTTCTTCTACTAGTTATCCTCATCATCTTTTGAGTTGAAAATTTCATCTAAATGTCATTCGTTAGAGAGTTACAAGAGGGGAAAGTGAATCACTGCATGAGACATGTTTTCTGTTACCCTGACTATAATTTTTTTCTGGAGGGCCACTAGTGTCGACACTACTTGATCTAGTGTCGACACACTGTCCCAAAACAGCCCAAAAGGTGTTCTGGAAGGTCTCTAGTGTCGACACTACCTGATCTAGTGTCAACACACTGTCCCAGATTGGCCAGAAGTCTTCTGGGAAGGGTCTCTAGTGTCGACACTACCTGAACTAGTGTCAACACTACTTGACCATTTTGCCCTCAATTTGAAGCACTGTGTCGACACTACTGATCCTGTGTCAACACCACTTGGTCATTTTGCCTTGTATTTGAAGCATTGTGTCGACACTACTTGATCTAGTGTCGACACTACTTGACCAGTTCTGCATTATTTGCCTTATGTTTGAGGCATGTGTCGACACCAGTAAGGGGTGTGTCGACACTACCCTTACAAAAAATTGCATATTTGGGTCTGATCATTTCATGATGTCTACTAGCATGTGCATGATGTTATATAGTATGCATGACCTAAAATAAATCAACCCATTGCAAAATAGTAATGATATGAATACGATTCTAATGTGTAATTGTGATTGATCTTATGTCCATTGGGTTATCGTGTGATCTTGCTTATTGTCAATTCATAAGATAAGAATATGATATGAATGTGGGGATGATACATGTTAGTATGGACTTGTTAGTGTGTTAATGTCATGATTTGCATATGAGTTTCAATAGTTACATGCTTTCCGGTGTTCAATTAATTATTTGTCAATTGCATACCTATTAGGAAAGATCTGTGACTCATCACTTACACTTTTGCACGAATAGGCACACCCTCCTTGGGAAATTAAGAGCACATGTTCTGCATATGATCTGTCTTTAGAAACATCCTCATGTCAAGACATTAATGAATTATGAAACTTAAGATACGTCGTTATCCTGCCTTGTTCTCTTGAGCTATTTGTCATACCTTGACTCTATGAATGATCATGTTCCTTTACTACGAGCTTGTTATTGAAACTCTGTGGCCATAATATGAATTTGTTTGTTTGGCACAACGTGGGACTCCGGTCCAATTTGATCCAATGCCTATGCAATAGGGTCTGGTCCGGTCCTGGGGAGGAGCGCCCCAACGTACTTATTAACCCGGGAATATGGACTTCTGATGCTTGGCATAGCACAAACAAATAAGCGGATTAGTGTGAATGTGCCTTTATTTGTATGATAAGTCTGATGTAATTTGATATTACGTCTGATCATGTGAACGCATGATATCTGTCGGAATATGGCAAATCTCTTTTGATATGATTCTACTCTTGAAATATCTGTTCATTGTATATGCAACTCGACATTTGATCTGATATGATCCGTTCTATTCTGCTATTCAATCTGTTAGTATTGCATATTGTCATTATATTCATGTGCATATCTACCTATTTAAAATGTTAATCATGTATACTAGTGCCCGCACAATATTGAGATGTAAATCCTACTGAGCTAGTTCGCTCACCTATCATCCTTCCCTTTTTCAGGTAGTGATGAGGAACCAGAGGAGTCGGATGGTGTAGGGCAAGAGTGATGAGCACCCGCCATATGAGTAGTTGACAGTTTAGGAATAGATATTTGAGTAGTCTAAGTAATAGTGCAACTTCTCTTGAGTTTTATTTGAATAATGGACCCTTTAGTTGGTTCTTTCTTATGTAAGGTTGTATCTAGTTGAATGGAATGAAATAATATACTTTTGGGTGATCATAATATAGCCTCAAATGTGTTATTATATTCAATTGTGACTCTTGTTACTCAACTGTGATATGCCTATTTGTATCGTTCACGTCTCCCGGTATTTATTCCGTTGCTAAATATCGGGGCGTGACAGTTGGTATCAGAGCCTAACTTTAGGGTCCAAGGAATTAGGAACATAGAATGAAACTAGATTACACGAGTCAAAATCTGTCGTACCTAATGTGAGCTTGGGTAGAGCCATGGGAATAGAAGTCACATGTGATATATTTAAATGACTGACTTATATTATTATCTTGAAGGTATTTATTATCTCAATGGCCGCTGAACGTGCCCAGGCTAGGAGCATGCAACAAACATACAGAACCTGTCTCAGGCTATCCTGCAAGCCACCCAGGGTGGGGGTAACCGCGGAGCCGGTGATCTCCATCAGAATTTTCGGAATATGTTCCACCTAGGTTTGAAGGGAGTACTGACCCACATGTGGCTGAACACTGGGTTAAGGAAATTGAAAGGATATTCAGGGTCATGCAATGCACAGACCATAACAAGTACTTCTGGCGACTTTCCAATTGGAAAAGGATGCCAGGGCATGGCGGGAGTTGGCAGAAGCAACACTGAATGGCCAACAACTAACATGGGCTCAGTTCATTGAGCGATTCAACACCAAGTACTTTTCTGAGAGGGTCCAGGAATGGAAAGCAGCCGAATTTATGGCTTTGAAGCAGAGAGGACTCAATGTGGCTGAGTATGAGGCCCAATTCTCTCGTCTGTCCCGATATGCTGTTCACTTAATTGGGACAGAAAGGATGAAGGCAATGCTTTCTGAATGGCTTGAGGCCCCAGTTCATCACTCATTGGATCCAATGGACATTCAAACCTATGCTGACATGGTAAAGAAAGCTCAATTACTGGAAGATGCCATGGAGACTGCCGAAAGAATTAAGGAAAAGCCGTAAAAAGGGAGCAAGTGTCTTCCCAGGAAGGTATCAGTCGACCATTAGGAAGAAAAGGCCCAGTGGGGAGGAAATGAACTAGCTGATAAAAATCCAAAGGAGTTAGGTAAGCAGATAGTGGTGACAACGGGAGAAAGGTGCAAACACTGTGACAAAGCTGGTCACCGGTCTGAACAATGCTGGAGAGCGCAAGGGAGATGCCTGCGCTGTAGTAGTCGTGACCATAGGATCTCAGACTGCCCAATATTGAAAGAACAAGCCCCTCAGGATAAGCGTCTGAATGGACAGAAGAGGCAAGGCCGATTGCAAGCTATTCAGGAACCGGAAGCTGCTGAAGAAGGAGGTATCGTGGAAGGTACACTCACTATTCTTTCCCGACCCGCATATGTTCTCTTTGATTCGGGAGCTACGCATTCCTTTATATCTCAAACATTTTTTGATACCCTACCTGTGAAACCCGTCCAATGAAGTCCGGAATAGTTGTGTCAACCCCGATTGGTAATGGCACCAATCTTACAAACCATATGCCATCCAGTGAAGTGTTGATTGAACCCAAAAACTACCAGCAAATTTAATATGTATGGATATGGAGGGGTATGATGTGATACTGGGAGCATACTGGTGTCTGAACATGGGGCTAGTATCAACTGCCGGAGAAGTCGGGTAACCTTTAGTTGTTACCAAAATTAGTGTTCACAGGGGATAGAAACTGCAGAAGATTGTCACTTATCTCTGCACTACAAGACAAAAGGATGATGAGGAAAGGTTGTATGGCCTTTCTTGCTGCTGTTGTCATCACAAAGAAGGAAGTCAAAGTTGAGGACATCCATGTTGCCAGCGAAAATGCTGATGTTTTTCCCGAAGACTTGCCAGGATTCCTCCTAAGCGAGAGGTCGATTTTACCATCGAGTTGGTCCCTGGAGCAGCACCAGTATCTAGGGCACCATATAGAATGTCCCCCGCAGAACTGAAGGAATTAAAAGAGCAACTGATGGACTGTTAGAGAAGGGTTTCATCCGACCAAGCACATCGCCATGGGGTGCACCTGTCCTCTTCGTCAAGAAGAAAGATGGGTCGATGAGGCTATGTATAGATTACAGACAACTAAACCAGCTAACTATCAAGAACAAATACCCTCTGCCAAGATTGATGAGTTGTTGATCAATTATCTGGAGGTAGATACTTCTCTAAAATAGATCTCAGATCTGGTTATCATCAATTGAGGATCAAAGGAGAAGACATTCACAAGACAGCCTTCCGAAGCAGGTATGGGCATTATGAATTGTTGTTATGCCTTTCGGACTAACAAATGCCCCTGCAGTTTTCATGCAGTTGATGAATAGCATTTATCGCCCATATCTTGATAATTTGTGGTGGTATTCATCGATGATATATTGATCTATTCCAAGACAAAGGAAGAGCATGAGGAGCATTTGAGGATTTCATTACAGATTTTAAGGGAGAATAATTATATGCCAAGCTAAGTAAATGTGAATTTTGGCTTGAGAGGTATCCTTTTTAGGGCATGTCGTAACCAAGGATGGTATCGCTGTTGATCTATCAAAGGTTGAGGCTGTGCTGAAATGGGAAAGACCGACAAGCGTCACAGAGATCAGGAGCTTTCTAGGATTAGCAGATATTATCGAAGGTTTATAAAGGATTTCTCAAAGATTGCTGTGCCATTGACCAAGCTGACCCGGAAGAAAAATCCATTTGTGTGGACCGATGAATGTGAAGAAAGCTTTAACAACTTGAAGAAGTGTCTGACTACTGCTCCTATCCTCGCCTTACCCACTGAAGAGGGAGGATTTGAAATTTATTCAGATGCTTCTGGAACAGGTCTGGGATGTGTCTTAATGCAACAAGGGATGTAATAGCTTATGCCTCAAGACAGTTGAAGATCCACGAAGTGAACTACCCGGTTCATGACCTGGAGTTAGCAGCTGTAGTATTCGCCTTGAAGATTTGGAGGCATTATATCTATGGTGAGAAATTTAAAGTCTTCTCTGACCACAAGAGCTTGAAATATTTATTCTCACAGAAGGAGCTTAACATGAGACAAAGAAGGTGGTTAGAGTATCTTAAGGACTTTGACTTTTCCATTCAATATCACCCTGGGAAAGCCAATGTAGTGGCAGGCGCTCTAAGTAGACAACCAGGAGCTATGCTAGCTAGTATGATGCTGGGCGAATGGAAGTTAATGGAGCAATTTGCAAGCTTGAACTTAGACATGGGAAACAAGGAAAAACGGGTAATGATTCAATCTCCAGATACGATCTGATCTACTGACCGAAATCAAGGAGAAACAAGGAGAGGATCCATTCTTAGTTGAGGTCAGGGAGAAGCTAGAACAAACCTGACTTTACTCTATCAGCTGAGGGAAGATTACTATTCCGAGGTAGAACATGTGTCCCTGATCATGGAGAGCTCAAAAGATATTAAGTGAAGCGCATCAATCCAAGTACACGATCCACCCTGGATCAATAAAGATGTACCAAGACTTAAAAGTTGTGCTGGTGGCCAAACATGAAGAGGGATATGGCCAATCATGTATCATACTATTTGACATGCATGAAAGTCAAGGCTGAGCATTTCCGTACCTGGTGGACTGCTACCACTAGAAATCTCGGAATGGAAGTGGGATAGTATCGTCATAGACTTTATCATGGATTGCCCAAGACTAGAGGTGGTATGGATGCGATTTGGGTAGTAGTTGATCATTTGACTAAGTTGGCTCATTTCTTGCCGATTAAGAGTACCTGGTCTGTGGAGGTATTGGCTGCACTTTATGTTAAGGAAGTAGTTAGATTACATGGGGTTCCATCTAACATAATATCGGATCGGGACCGTAGATTTACTTCACACTTCTGGAAGGGTTTACAAGAAGCATGGGTACTAAGCTGAACTTTAGTACTGCTTTCCATCCTCAGATCGATGGACAAATTGAAAGGACCATCAAATGGTGGAAGATATGCTTCGTGCTCTGGTGCTAGATTTTAAGGTCGATGGGATGATCAGTTGTACCGATGGAGTTTGCATATAACAACAGCTATCAGGCAAGTATCAAGATGGCTCCGTTTGAAGCCTTATATGGTAGGAGTTGCAGATCACCCCTTTGCTGGGAAGAGGTTGGGGAGAACCAATGGGTTGGACCCGACTTAATTGCGGCGACTGTCAGAAAGGTTCAAATAGTCCGAGAACGTCTAAAGATAGCACAATCTAGGCAGAAGAGTTATACAGACAAGAGAAGAGAGAACTAGAATTTCAGGTTGCGAACATGTTTTCTTGAAGGTCTCACCTTCAAGGGAATACAAAGATTTGGATCAAAGGAAAACTAAGTCCCAGATTCATAGGGCCATTTGAAATCCTAGAAAGGATTGGTCAGGTGGCGTATAGACTTGCACTACCCCACAGCTGGCGAACGTACATAATGTGTTCCACATATCCATGCTGAGGAAGTACTTATTCAATGCCGACCATGTAATCAACCATGAGGACTTGGAGATTCGGGAGGACCTGACTTATGAAGAGAAGCCGATCAAACTGTTGGATCGGAAGATTCAACGACTCAGGAATTGTACCATACCTATGGTGAAGGTCCAATGGAGTCGAGAGGAGTTACCAATGCTACCTGGGAAACAGAGGAAAGAATGAAGAAAAACCACCCAGAACTATTCTCAGGTACGAACTACACCATTACGTGTAAATTTGGGGACCAAATTTTTTTTTAAGTGGGGGAGGATGTAACACCTCGAAAATTTAGTGATTTAAAAATTTTGGAAATAAAGGAGAATAAATTAACTAAACATATTCGAGAGACTTCCAACACCATGTTTAATGACCCTTAACAAGATTGGGCCAATGGAGCACATTTAGCCCAAAGATATAATAAATTGGGATCGGAAATTACCCAGAAATTCATGTATGTAATTATGTCATAATTAGAGAGGCAAGTTAGGGTTAAAATTAAGGTAATTAGTCATGGAAGGTAAGACAAAATCGAACCCAACCCCAATTGGTGGTTTCCTAAACCGTTGCTACCTCCTTTGGTGAGAATCCTAGATTTTGGAAAGAAGGAAGCAGAATTCGTAGCCTCCTTTCCTAGTCCCGTTAGGACTCATAACTACACAAATCTATAAGAACTCATCCTTAAACTCTTGGGGAAGGTTTAGCAACAAGTTGGGGTCGAGAGTAGCAAGTTTGGAGCGCTGGGGAACTGGAGAACGGCTGGGAAAAATCGTGGTCTTCCTCAACTTTGCTCTGCATCAACCCAGAAATCTGCAGAGAGTTCTTAGCATTCGAAGGTAGGTGTTCTCAGGCCAAGATTAAGAAAACCAACACCATCATGTAGATTTTTGAGTCTAGGATCATTTGCACTTGGTTTGACTCAATTTCATAGAGTATAATTGCATATTCGTAGTTTTCCCTAAGTCGCACACAGTTAGGGTATTTCCCGTTCTTCTTATTTTGCACATGATTTTATACCGAATTAGCCCAAACTTCTTCATGAAAGTTCTGTTACTTGTAGTCACGATCATCTTTTATGTTGAACATTTTGTCCAAAAGTTGATCATTAGATAGTTATAAGCATGTTAAGAGAGTCACTGCATGATGCTGTGATTTTGGGATGCACTTAGCTTTATGTTCTGCATATTTCTCAGGATTCGAGACCGAGTTAGATCAAACTCCCAACATCAACGTTATTCTACTAGTTATCCTCGTCATCTTTTATGTTGAATGTTTCATCTAAATGTCATTCGTTATAGAGTTACAAGAGGGGAAAGTGAATCGCTGCATGAGACGTGTTTTCTGGTTACCCTGACTTATATGTTTTTTCTGGGAGGGCCACTAGTGTCGACACTACTTGATCTAATGTCGGCACACTGTCCCAAAACAGCCAAAAGGTGTTCTGGGAAGGTCTCTAGTGTCGACACTACCTAATCTAATGTCGACACACTGTCCCGGATTGGCCCAGAAGGTCTTCTGGGAAGGTCTCTAGTGTCGACACTACCTGATCTAGTGTCGACACTAATTGACCATTTTTCCCTAAATTTGAAGCACTGTGTCGACACACTGGATCTTGTGTCGACACCACTTGATCATTTTGCCTTGTATTTGAAGCATTGTGTCGACACTACTTGATATAGTGTCGACACTACTTGACCAGTTCTGCATTATTTTGCCTGTGTTTGAGGCATTGTGTCGACACCAGTAAGGGGTGTGTCAACACACTACCCTACAAAAAAATTACATATTTTGGGTCTGATCATTTCATGATGTCTACTAGCATGTGCATGATGTTATATAGTATGCATGGACCTAAAATAAATCAACCCATTGCAAAATAGTAATGATATGAATACGATTCTAATGTGTAATTGTGATTGATCTTATGTCCATTGGTTATCGTGATCTTACTTATTGTCAATTCATAAGATAAGAATATGATATGAATGTGGGGATGAATACATGTTAGTATGGACTTGTTAGTGGTGTTAATGTCATGATTTTCATATGAGTTTCATTAGTTACATGTTTTCCGTTCAATTAATTATTTGTCAATTGCATACCTATTAGGAAAGATCCGTGACTCATCACTTACACTTTGCACGAATAGGCACACCCTCCTTAGGGAAATTGAGAGCACATGTTCTGCATATGATCTGTCTTTAGAAACATCCTCATGTTAAGACATTAATGAATTATGAAACATAAGATACGTCGTTATCCTGCCTTGTTCTCTTGAGCTATTTGTCATACCTTGACTCTATGAATGATCATGTTCCTTTTACTACGAGCTTGTTATTGAAACTCTGTGGCCATAATATGAATCTGTGCCTTTGTTTGATATGATAAGTCTGATGTGAATTGATATGATACGTCTGATCATGTAACGCATGATATCTGTCGGAATATGGCCAATCTCTTTGATATGATTCTACTCTTGAAATATCTGTTCATTGTATATGCAACTCGACATTTGATCTGATATGCTATCCGTTCTATTCGGCTATTCAATCTGTTAGTATTGCATACATTGTCATCAATTCATGTGCATATCTGCCTATTTAAAATGTTAATCATGTATACTAGTGCCCGCACAATATTGAGATGCAAATCCTACTAAGCTAGTTCGCTCACCCTATCATCCTGCCCTTTTTCAGGTAGTGATGAGGAACCAGATGAGTAGGATGGGGCAGGGCAAAAGTGATGAGCACCCGCCATATGAGTAGTTGACAGTTTAGGAATAGATATTTGAGTAGTCTATGTAATATTGCAACTTCTTTTGAAGTTTTATTTGAATAATGGACCCTTTAGTTGGTTCTTTCTTATGTAAGGTTGTATCTAGTTGAATGGAATGAAATAAAGTATACTTTTGTGTGATCATAATATAGCCTCAAATTGTTATTATATTCAATTGTGACTCTGCGTTACTCAACTGTAATACGCCTATTTGTATCGTTCACGTCCCCCGGTATTTATTCCACTGCTAAATATGGGGGCGTGACAAAAGGGTTCTCTTCCTTTCAAGTACCTTGGTTTTTCAATTTACTCTGGAAGATGAAGACCTATCTATTTCTCTCATATCCTGTCTAAAACGGCTATTAAATTGCAAGTTTGGAAGTCAAAATTTCTGTCATCTGGCAGCGGACTGGTCTTATTAATACATGTACTATCAGCTATTCCTATATACACTATGTCCTCCTTATCCGTCCCTAATACGGTCATCAAGTCTTTTCATAAATTGCTTGCTAATTTTTTCTGGGGTTCTTATGAAGTTTTTCCGAAGAAGCATTGGGTTTCATGGAAAACATTGCTCAGCCCAAGGAGTGTGGGGCCCTTGGAATTATCAATCTGCAAGACATGCAGATTGCTTTGAGGACTAAATTGTTATGGAAGGCGATTACTGGTTTTTCCCTGTGGGCAATTTTTTCAAGGCTACATACCTTCATAACAGTCATTTTTCTGAAGCCTCTTATGATCTGATGTCTGCCGTTGATAGCCGCCTTTGGAGACTTGCCTCTTCCTTAGTTGCATCCAATCATCGGGTTTCTTCTTGCTAATATGGAATCTAATGCTAGCTTCTGGTTTGATGTTTGGACAAGTTCTGTCTCGTTACATAATTTATTCCAGAAAACATCTAGCGGAACCTTGCAGGGAAACACTTATCTATTAAGCAAGTTGTTCATGAGCCTGGGGTAATCATCTGATGTTGGCCCATTGGTACTGCCCGGCGATGGTCCTAAACAATTCTATTGCGGTTCATGGGAACATGGACAAGTGGATTTGGTGTCCAAATCCAGATGGCATTTTCACCTCTTCCTCTGTGCACAAGCTCTCTCAAGGCATCATCATAGCTGGCTGGGACAAATTGTGGAGCTCCGCCATCCCATTAAAATGGTCCATCCTTGCTTGGCGTTTGGTGAAGGGCTGTGTGCCTACTGATGAAGTCATAGCGGGTTGTGGTATCCCTCTCTATTCCAGGTGTACTTGTTGCTCTTCTCCTAGTGCTGAATCTGGTACCCATTTGTTCTTTCATAGTGACGTGGCTAAGGATGTGTGGGGGTCTCTCTTTGATATCCTCCAATTTATAACATGTCAGTCTAAAGTGCAGCGCAAGGAACTATCCTTTTCTTGTCTAGTTATTCTGGCAGTGTTTCCTTGGGAAAGATGGCTCGGTTTATTTTCCTCTCTGTCATTTGGGAGCTGTGGTGCAGTCGCAACCGTGCACTACAAGAAAAAGCGCTATTTCCGACGGACTCAATCCGTCGGAAATTCGTCGGTATTCCGTCGGAAAAGGAGCCTTCCGATCGCTTTCCGTCCAAAGCTCGTCGGAAACTTTCCCGTCGAAATACTTGGTCAGAACTTTCCGACGGATGAAAATTTCGTCGGAATTCGGTCGAAACCTCCGACAGATTTAATCCGTCGGTAAAGCCGTCAGTATTTTCCGACCGAATTGCCGACGGTCTTTAACCGTCGGTAATTTATCTTTTCCGACGGATACTTATCCGTCGGCCAATCCGTCAGTATTTTCCGACGGAATTACCGACGGTGTTTAGCCGTCGGTAATTTATCAGTTCCGACGGATACACATCCGTCGGCCAATCCGTCAGGACTTTCCGAAGCTATTACCGACGGTCTTTTTCTGTCGGTAATTTCTAATTTCCGACGGATACTTATCCGTCGGAAAATCTGTCGGAAAATACACATATTTTTTTAAAAAAATAGACAAATAAAAATGATTGTCAACATTGCTACAATGTCAACCTGCTACAATATTCATAAATTTAACAAATACTAACAATCAACATAAAATCATAAAATACAATAAATATAAAATATAGCATAATGAATACAAAAATCAACATAGACTGCTGGATCGTCTGCTGTCCCTTCCTCGTCATCGTCTGTAGCTGGATCCTATATTAAAACAAATAAAATGAGAAACATTAATAATAAATGAAAGACATACAGTATTTTCAAAAATGAAATTTAAAACATGTGATTATTTCTCAAGCTTAATACATACTATTTTTAGATCCATCATTTCTTGGGTGTTTATAGATCCGTCCTTTGAATGCCCAACCCAATCCGGATATCCAAATTGGATTCCGTCAGTTCCCACACATCACTTTAACCCACCCGGTCGTGTCAGAGAAAACGACACGTCGATCGGATCCCTATTTGGGATTTTGGACCCCCGGTTGCGTCTTTTACGATTTATATATGCTTGGCCGTGTTTTTAGATCCGTCCTTTCAATGCCCAACCCAATCCGGGGATCCAAATTGGATTCCGTCAGTTTCTACACGTCACTTTAACCAACCTGGTCGTGTTGGAGAAAACGGCACGTCGATCTGATCCCTATTTGGGATTTTGGACCCCCGGGTTGTATGTTTTAACCTTTTATATATACTTGCCTGTTTTTAGATCCGTCCTTTGAATGCCCAACCCAATCCGGAGATCCAAATTGGATTCCGTCAGTTCCCAAACGTCACTTTACCCACCACCGTCGTGTCGGAGAAAACGGCACGCCGATCCGATCCCTATTGGGATTTTGGACCCCCGGGTTGCGTGTTTTGACCATTTATATATGCTTGGCCGTGTTTTTAGATCCGTCCTTTGAATGCCCAACCCAATCCGGGGATCCAAATTGGATTCCGTCAGTTTCTACACGTCCTTTACCCACCCGGTCGTGTCGAGAAAATGGCACGTCGATCCGATCCCTATTTGGGATTTTGGACCCCCGGGTGTGTGTTTTAACCTTTTATATATACTTGTCTGTTTTTAGATCCGTCAATTGAATGCCCAACCCAATCCGGAGATCCAAATTGGATTTCGTCAGTTTCTACACGTCACTTTAACCCACCCGGTCGTGTCGGAGAAAACGGCACGTCGCTCCGATCCCTATTTGGGATTTTGGACCCCCGGTTGTGTGTTTTAACCTTTTATATATACTTGGGTGTTTTTAGATCCCTCCTTGAATGCCCAACCCAATCCGGAGATCCAAATTGGATTCCGTCAGTTCCCACACGTCACTTTAACCCACCCGGTCGTGTCGGAGAAAACGGCACGTCGATCGGATCCCTATTTGGGATTTTGGACCCCCGGATTGCGTCTTTTAACCATTTATATATGCTTGACCGTGTTTTTAGATCCGTCCTTTCAATGCCCAACCCAATCCGGGGATCCAAATTGGATTCCGTCAGTTTCTACACGTCACTTTAACCAACCCGGTCGTGTTGGAGAAAACGGCACGTCGATCCGATCCCTATTTGGGATTTTGGACCCCCGGGTTGTGTGTTTTAACATTTTATATATACTTGCCTGTTTTTAGATCCGTCCGTTGAATGCCCAACCCAATCCGGAGATCCAAATTGGATTCCGTCAGTTCCCACACGTCACTTTAACCCACCCGTCATTTCGGAGAAAACGGCATGCCGATCCGATCCCTATTTGGGATGTTGGACGCCCGGGTTGCGTGTTTTGACCATTTATATATGCTTGGGTGTTTTTTGATCCGTCTTTGTATGCCCAACCCAATCCGGAGATCCAAATTGGATTCCGTCAGTTCCCACACGTCACTTTAAGTATATGAACGTCCGACCCAATCCTAAGTATATGAAATTAATACTAATACTGACCTGAGCTGCTGCCTGTGTGGGGCGTACTCCCTGCATTATTGAGAGGACTGCTGAAGCATATCGCTGAACTGCGTCTGTAGCTCTGTACGTAGCTCCTCTCGAATGATGCCTCTAATGTCCTCTACACCACTGACGGGCGGCGCAGAAGATGAACTTGCGTGTGCCGGAGGAGCGATCGAACTGGCATATGAGGACAACACTCGATGAGTATGCAGGCTGTCCCCAAAGCCGTACACTCGACCCTTCCTCGGCACTCCCGCTGCCTCGACCCAAGCGTCCGCATCCAAATCTGGCTGGGGAGTGCCCTCTGCGTAGCGCTCCGTCATCGTCCTGTCGTACGTCTCCTTTAAAATAATTTAAAATTCAATTATTGAAAACAAATTACTTGAATATCATAATTGAATTCATAATTTAAAGCTTGACTTACAGCAATCATGCGGGCACTGTCGGTAACATACTCATCTATCCCCTTCCGCTTATGAGTCCGGTCAAATAACTCGCGGAAAGTAGGGGCACGCTCCAGGTCGTGATGCTTAAAATTCAACAAAATTAGTTAGTTTCACAATAATAATCCATATGTATATATGAATCGAACAATAAAATACTTACCAATTTTTGACTGTGGGTCGCATAAGATACGGATCCACTAGTATGCACATTCTTCTCCGGTTGAGTTGCTCTGTTGCGTATTGCCGCCTGTGACCGCTGCTGCCATGGTCCAGCAGCCCAACGCGCGCAAAGGGACTCCCAATAGTCCCTCCGCAGCCAAACAGGGCCGTAATCCACCCAAGCCATAGGATCCGGTTGCTTGTGGTCTTCATTGCCTTGTCCCGGGCCTCCAACATCGACTTTCTTAAATTAGTCTGGGCCGTAATCTCCTAGACAGCTCGAGCCCAAGGGAGATCCTCGGGTCTCGTGAACGCGAACCTCCGCTGTAAAGAAATAAAATTAATCAACGTTCTGTAATAAACTTAAATTAATAATAATTGAATAAATGACTTCAACTCTTCTAAAAATAAAAATATCGTAAACATGTCAAATAATAAATCTCGGACTGGCACCGGGAAGTCTCTCCATGCATCCACTGGTCCAGGAATATGTGCGTGGACCAGCGTCGTAATATAGCGGGAAGCAGGACTGGGATCTATCTTCCCCCTGCAATTCCACATTAATTTATACATGAAATGTATATCCTAAATAACAAATACAGTAACATTGAGATGATGAACTTTACCCTGAGATCCAGCACGGTTGTCGTCCTGGTAGCTGAGGCCCCTCCTCAGCTGCTGGATGCTGGCTCTCCACCTCTGTTGAAAACAATTTAGTACACTGAGATTATGAATTTCAAATAAACAAGAATATAGAAATTTACCTGTCGCTGGGACGACGGGCGTGGACGGGGAGGCAGTCCCTGCAAAATTTCATACAGATTAGAAATTATGAATTTCCAAAAACAAGAATATAGAAATTTACCTGTCGCTGGGACGACGGGCGTGGACGGGGAGGCAGTCCCTGCAAAATTCATACAGATTAGAAATTATGAATTTCAAATAAACAAGAATATAGAAATTTACCTGTCGCTGAGACGACGGGCGTGGACGGAGAGGCAGTCCCTGCAAAATTTCATACACATTAGAAATTATGAATTTCAAATAAACAACAAATGTAGAAAATTCAAAATTTCATACACTCTTCGCAATTCATGAACACGTAGATCTCCGCAGCTACCATTCTCTGTCTTGGAGTGCGCGAGTAGATGAAGATCCGAACGCCCGTCCGGACACTTGAATACAGAGAGTCGGTCTGACACCTCGGAATCTCCACCATCATCATTACGTGGAGGTTGAGTGCGTCGGGTCGTATTTCGTGTCAAAGTACATCGAACAGAAGTTCGATATCTCCTCAATGAGGTACGCCTGAGTAATGGAGCCCTCAACTTGTGCTTTGTTACGGACTTTCATCTTAGATCGTGCATGCACCTACGACAATAATTCAATGCATACATAAGTAATAAAAGATCGTCGTAATGGCAATAATTGAGATGTAGAAATATACCTCTCAAACAGATACATCCATCGAAATTGTACTGGTGCTCGACCCTTGCCTCATATGGTAATGGATGATCAGGTGCTCCATTGAATCAAGAATGCTGGAGGAAATATCTTCTCTAATTTGCAGACTGTCTGAATTATATTTTGCTCTATATTTTGCAGTCATGAATTTTGAGTTCTGATGCAGATAAAATCCTGAAGAATTGACTCAGCTCAGTCATTGCTCCCCATATTTGTTTCGCAACAACTCACGAAAAGCAAGAGCATCAGTCTTTGCATGAAAACATGGCAGTCATGACTCTTCATTCCGTATATTTTTCCCCGTTGACATTTACACAACGCGCAATATTCGAGACATATCCATCCGGAAATCTCATTGCTTTAACCATGGCAACACTTCCTTAATCTGTCTGGCCCCAAGCACATATGCAGCTTTAGGTTGCACCACTTTTCCTTGAACATGTTGTAGCTCTAGTTCTGGACGTTTGCAAAGTACTTTCAAATCGACCCGTGCCTTGACGTTATCCTTCGTTTACCTTTGACGTTCATAACTGTGTTGAACACATTATCAAAAACATTCTTCTCTATATGCATGACGTCTAGGTTATGACGTATCAAAAGTGTTGACAATAAGGCAATTCCCAAAAATGCTTTGCTTCACCCAATTGTGATCCTTCCCAAAGCCAGGGATTTGTCGGTACTACCAGCCAGTTGTGTTACAGTCGGATGTTCTGGACCCGCCTCGCCATGTTTCCACCAGACACCGTTCCATATCTCCTCCCCATCACAGTTGTATTTTTAATAAAGAATCCTTTTGCTTTCGGAAAGGATGGTCACTGGGTAGAAACCGTCGATGACAATCGAACCAACAAGATTTTCCCCTAGATTTCAACACAAATGATTTAGAATCCTCCATGCAATAAGGACATGCCAACCTCCCATGTGTGCTCCAGCCAGAAACATGCCGTAGGCTGGAAAGTCACTTATTGTCCACATTAATGCAGCCTTCAGATTGAAATTCTGTTTTCTGGATGCATCATAAGATGCACACCATCTGACCATAACAATTTCATCTCATCAATCAATGGTCTGAGATATATGTCTATATTCTTTCCTGGACTTTTTAGACCCGGAATCAGCAATGAAAGAACAGATTCTCACGCTTCATGCACATGCCTGGCGGAAGGTTATACGGTGTTAGAATACTGGCCAACATGAGTAAGATGCCACTGAGCCTCCGAAAGGATTGAAACCATCTGGCATAAACCAAGCCGTACGTTGCGTGGATCCCTGAGAAGTAAGGATGAGTATGGCTAAAATGAGCCCAAGCTTCACCATCGGCAGGATGACTCATTTCACCTTCGTCGCGACGGACTCTTTCCGCATGCCATGTCATATGTCCAGCTGTCCTCGAGGACATAACAATCGCTGCAATCTGGGTGTGATAGGAAAGTACCGCAATGACTTATACGGAACATCCTTCTGCTTTGACTTGTCCCCTCTCTTGGGCTTGAACCTATCATGCTTACAAATACAGCATGATGTCTTATCTGCATCTCTTTGTAGTACAGCATACAGTGATTCGGACATGCATCAATTTTCATAAAACCAAGCCCCAAATCATTCACCATCTTCTTCGCACGGTAAAAGTCAGTAGGTAACCACTCTGATTGAGGAAGCATGCTCTTGACCAGTAAGAGAAGCCGGTCAAAACAACTCTCGCTCATATGAAATTCAGATTTCAAATTCAATAGCTGCGACACTACAGACAACCGTGTGCTTCTCACAACCATCCCATAATGGCTCATCAGCATCTCGAAGTAACTGATAAAATCTCTGAGCTGTATCATTCGAACTTCTTCATTTGTTTGATCTTCATGATATTGAACTCCGGACCAGCAGCATCGACAACCATGTCTACGTACGTACTTGTGGAGGCAAAGTACTTAGCTGGTGCAGACGACTGAATATTCAACTCACCATGACAACACTAACTCATAATGGCCAATAATCCTCTCGTATACAGATGATGCTGCACATCCCATGTCGATATCCACTTTCTGTTCTTACAAGCCGAACACGGACATCGGATGTTCCCATCGGATCAACTGCTACTGATGTATTACTCAATGCAAACTCAATAAAACTGTCAACTCATCTTTAAACTCCTCGGTCACAACTCCATTCACTATTCCACGGTACATCCATGACCGATTCTCCGACATTTTTCCTACATATTAAATGTCATGTCCCGAGTTAAAATCAAACACACCCTCACATCATTCAAGTACCATACATACGTTTATGGAGAGTCCCAGAGCTAATGGGTGAAATAAAGCGTTGACGTAAAGATAAATGAAGAGTAAACATACATGAATATCAAATAAATTTGAGCACTATATAAATACTTAATGGTATTGAACAAAAATAACACAACCGTGATGTCTTCATATTAGGCCACCACCACTTGATCGGCTCTTTATTCACCAGCTTCTCAGTAGATTTCTTAGGGAGTGAACTAACCACTGATATCCCTAAATATAGTTTTCCAAATACATCTCTTCGTACATAATGGGAAGACATAACTTTGAGAATGTCAAGTTCTTTGACACAATTATTTTCACAAATTTACACCAGTCTTTTCCAATAACATGTACATACTACCACACCAACTGCGTCGTAGATTACAGAATATCGCACTCCTTTTTCATCTTGAACAATAACAGATAATCCACTTTTATTTTCTAAACTTTGTCTTTCTTCTTTCCGAATAATCTTTATGATTTTCGTCATCTTCTCTTTCACCAAAGTAAACCATCATGCAATCTTCGAATATCAAGCAGCAATATTTTACGTTCAAACAACAAGTACTTTGATACGTTGGACATTTGTTCTTCTTTGAGTCTAATTTCCAATCGCGAACTCTCATCACTAATTACAAAAAAAATTTATAACATTTTATTCACGAGTAATTTAAAATATGAATTAAATCATAATATGGTAAATATGAAAAAATCTCTCAAATGGCTACAAATAAACATACGAATGTTGAATGATTAACTTGCAATGTGAAATTTGTGAAAGTAAACAAATTTAAACAAAGAAAGTCATTGCATTGTTTATTTTCATGTCAAGCGTAAAAAAATAACAGCGAGCAAGATAAATAAAAAATAACTTAATTTACCAAAGCTTTGAATATAGCAATTAGGAGAAGGACTTGTAGGGGAGGGGGCGCCAGGATGGGGAGGGGGTGCTGGGACGGGGAGGGGGAGGGGGGCATTTGTACTCGACGAATTGTACTCGACGAATTTTCATATTTTAAAACACTTCAATAATAGATTCATTGCTTACATTCTCAAACAAATATTTCTCAAGTAGTCAAATCAAGTTCATCAACAGAAGTAGATTCTTCATGACTTGGGAGTGGAGTTCTACAACTACTAGAACTTCCTGCAGTGCTTTGTCCCAGTGGAGTTATCCCTAAATCCTCACGGAAGTGCTCATTCCTAATCTTATCTTTCTTAGTCTTACCACACATCCATCTCAGCATCCTCATCTCTGCAACACATATTTTGTTAACATGTTCCTTTCGCACTGCCCAACACTCGGTGCCATATAATAAAGCAGACATCACTGCCGTTCTATAAAACTTTCCTTTAAGTTTCACTGGGATACGACGATTGCAGAGGACTCTTGATGCACTTCTCCATTTTAGCCAGCCCGCCTTAATCTTGTGTGTCACATCATCATAAATCTCTCCATTCTCTTAGATGATAGATCCCAAGTATCGAAACTCAATAAGTGGAGTAAACAAAATGGACAATCATCGAGAATCAACATTACTGTAAGCATCAACATGCATTCATATTTTGGAATATGGCCAGGGTATAGATACAAGACTATTTTCAGTTTACACATCTGATGCCAACAACGTAGATCAGAGCACCCTTTTCAATCTTGAGTGGTCATTCCACTAGGACCTGAATATTCCAGTCCCTAGATGAAGTTCAAGTCAAAATAATATAAATCCCCAAGCAAGCTTCAAAGAGGCCATAAATGTAACTACATCATGAGTTTGGTTGACACAACAGTGGAGTCTCTACTTGTTATGCATTTTTACTTTACTGATTATCTCATGGCATGTGTCCCTTGTCAAACATTGTTATAAAGACAGTCCATAATGATATTTATATGTAATCTTGCTTCATTGATTGCATTCAACATTTTGAGTATTCAAGTTTCAGCATATAATGGATGTAACTTTGCCTTTTCATCTGTTACCCAGATAATCAATCATTTCTTTTCTCATTTTCTCCTCCTCTTCACTTTTATTTTTAGCATTTTATATTTTTAACCAATGATAAAAGTTTCAACTATATGATTCATGATAGCAGGAAAGCTGACAGTGGCTGATCTGAGCCAATTCAATGAGGACCTAAAATGGCAATGCATAATCTGATCAAGAAAAACATAGCACTCTAGACATGTCTTCTCTAGGACCGGTTTCAGTACTCATGCAGTCCCATTTGTTCATGTTCCTTCAAATTCGTGTCTTCTTCTTATGTAGTCACTTGATCAGTCATCACTAGGACCCATCCTAAATCAAGCCATGATGTAACAGACTATTAGTCAATGTCAGAAAACTAAATGCCAGGACTGTTTTTATAGTTTAGAGACCGAGCCTTACAACTTGGACTACAAAGTGTAATAGCTTCTCATGTTTCTATAAAACTTTAAATGACAAGGATAAAATCTCAAATGCCGTTACCTTGACATTTTTTTAAATACTTAGAAATTTATAGACCTCAGGCTGAAGAAAAGAAACCCATCCTGGCATATATGGCTCAAAAAGGGGAGAAGATGACTACTTTATATGTTTCAAGCACCTTTGCATGGGATAATCACACTGTGTCATGCACCAAAAGGAGGGAGGGGTAGGGGGGGTCGATTGGGGGGCGCTCGGACGGGAGGGGGAGGGGGGTCGATTGGGGGGTGCTCAGACGGGAGGGAGAGGGGGTCGCCGGTGGAGGGGGGAGGTCGCCGGTGGAGGGGGAGGGAGTGTGGGACGGAAGGGGGAGGGGGGTGGGACAGAAGGGGAGGGGGGTGGGACTGGGGGGCGCTCAATCGGGAGGGAGAGGGGGTCGCCAGTGGAGGGGGGAGGGTCGCCGGTGAAGGGGGAGGGGGGGTGGAACAGAAGGGGGAGGGGGGGTGGGACTGGACGGAAGGGGGAGGGGGGTGGGACAGAAGGGGGGGGGGTGGGACTGGGGGGTGCTCAGTCGGGAGGGAGAGGGGGGTTGCCGTGGAGGGGGGAGGGTCGCCGGTGAAGGGGGAGGGGGGGGTTGTGACGGGAGGGGAGGTGGGGTCGACAGGGGGGTGGGGGGGGGGGGAAGTCGTCGGTGGAGGGGAGGGGGAGGGGGTCACCGTGGCGAGGAAGGGAGGGGGGGGGGGGGGGGGGGGGGTGGGGGGGGCTTGGACATACCTGCAGGCCGAGGCTGGCGGAGCACGGCGGCGGCGAGCAGCGAGGCTGGCGGCGGCGGCGAGCGGCGAGGGGCTTCGGTCGCGGCGGCGAGCGGCGGCGTGGCGGAAGCGGCGTCGGTGACCGGCGGAGAGAGAGAGAGAGAGAGAGAGAGAGAGAGAGAGAGAGAGAGAGCGGGAGAGCGAAAGGGGGGTTTCGTGGGAGGAGAAAAAGCTGTTTTTCCGACCGTATTTCCGACGGAAATATGTCCGTCGGAATATCCGTCCATCTACCGACGGATATTTCCAACGGACATATTTCGGTCGAAACTTCCGACCGATTTTCCGACGGATATTTTTAGTCGGAATATCCGTCGGAATTACCGACGGACAATAATCCGTCGGAAACATCCGTCGGTAGTCCCGCAATTTCTTGTAGTGGTGCCAGATTTGATTCAGCTCCTATGTCTAGCTTTCAGGTGCTGTTTAAAGTTCAGATGAATGTGCAGGATGCTATTAGCGCTTCTTTGTTTTCTCTGAAGATTTGGCACCAGCTAAGCTTAGGAACTTATCTCAGCTGGGGATTCACCTTCCTCAGCCTCGTAATCCATGTCCAAGGATTGTTAGATGTTACTTTACCCAATGGGGAGTACAGATCAATGTTGATGGCGCCCCTCAAGCACTCTACGGTATTGCATTAGGCGGTGGTATTCTACGGAATGATCGTGGAGATATTATCTTCTCCTTTGCCAACCGCTATCCCCAGATTCATTCAAGCCTTGAGACAGAAGCGCTAGCTCTAAGGGATGGACTCTCTCTGTGCTGCGATCGTGGTTTTACCAGTCTGTTGATTGAATCAGATTCTTTGGTTCTAGTGCAAATCATCAGGGGTCGATTTCTTTGTCCTGGCGGCTGGCTTTCCCTATTCATGTGTCACGCCCCAATGGGGAATATCGGAGCGCGAAGGCAGTTGCAAGAAAAGGTATAGAGCGTATACTAGACATCAAACCGTTGCACCTGAATAATACTAAGCAAATCTTTCTCATTAATAATTTTCCAAATGTCTAGTTACAACCACTAATATCCGAGCCATTCAAAGGGCCCAATTACATTGCAACTGAAGGAAATAACTAACTACAACTCTCTAAGATAACATAATGACTCAAGGGTATTCCTGGCTTCACTCTTGGTCATTCCCTTCCTCGTGAGTGTATGTGTCATCCCCCTCGTCTCACCTGAGAACACAACATCAAATAACGTAGGGTGAGTGATAACGCCCAGTAGGACTTAAATCTCAGGCTCAAGCAAGCTTTAAATAATTAATGCATTTAATGGCAGAGTGTCTAGAGATAGCAGGTACAAGAGAGTCAAAATATAGCACAACAGGTAACAAGATAGCACAAGAGCACGAGATCGAGTATAGTTTCCAAAAATAGCACAAGTATTGATATAGCACGAATAGCAGGATGGCCATAGCACAACTACACAGTATGGTAATAGCACCGAGTATAGCACTTTTTGTCATTCTAGACATCGAGAGAGTATAGCACGTTTTATGTTTTGATTGTCATATAGATAGTCGAGATAGATAGCACTTGAGTGTAATGCCAAACACTCTGATCATTTAACTCCCATGGGCACTAGCACTTTCGGGCGCACATCCCAGGACCAGATCGGGCCCTTTATATATTGCCAGGCATGGTTATATTGTTTATCTTTAGACATCAGTCAATGGCCAGTATAGAGTACCAAGAAATAGATAAGAGCACAAGATGAATAGATGAGCTAGTAGAGTGAACGTGAATAGGTGAGCGAGTAGAGTATAGATGAGAGCTAGTGGACATTTCACGTAATACGTCGAGTAATTAGGCGATAGTAACAGTTGCACACACGCGCACTTGGTGTTGGCAGTCAGGTGGAACTCACGACCCTACCACTGGCCTTGTTATGCACAGGTCCAGAGGTCCGGCGTGATCTAAGACGAGAGTGAATCTCTAATAGCCTTTGGATCATATAGATCCCTAAGGGGTATCATAGGTATTAGGGTACAACCGGCTCGTCGACCATGTGGGAATCCATGATCAGAGGAGACTTACGGAGGCCTTGTGCAAGAGTTCACTAGTCCGACGAAAGGAATATCCGACGGAGAGTTCACCACAAGCCAAGTAATGTGTGTATATAAAACATGTGCTCGACGTTCTAGAGGAATTCTAGGACAGTGGAGCGTCGATATCGGTATTATAAACAATGCACGAAACGAATACAAGTCCTTAAAATAGGGCAATTAATGTACTTTATTTAAATAAATTACCAGGCACATTATGAGATATTTTCTGCAATATTTCAGCCATAAATGGATGGTTCAAGCGTGTGCAAGTGCAAGAGAAATCATAGATAGAAATAAGTCGTGAACATGTATTTTAAATCATTCAATATAGCATCCTTTTTAAGTAGGGTTTTACTGGGGTATAACGGTAAGAAGCGTTTTTATGAAGGCGACATAGGGCTGTAAGGATGGCGACATGGGCCAGGCAGAACGCGACATGGTCTTGCACAGGTCGCGACAGGGCATGCAAATCGGGTACTGAGAACGCGACGGCTCACCTGTCGCCTTCTTGGTCGCGACAGGGAGGCTGTCGCAATCAGGCCCCATAAAGTGACATGTCGAGGCGTCGCCTTCTGGTTGTCTGCGCCTGACTCTGACAGGAGTCAGACCAGACATTGGATTACGGATCATAACATTTAAATTTCTATACAGGGTCATTTAGAAAATCATAACTAATTATATAGTCAAAGAAAATCATGAAACCAGTTGCAAATTAAACTAGACATGTAAGAGTACTTCTACTAAATCAGAATTAGAGAGAGAGCATGGTTTGAACATGGTTTGAGAACGAACAAGGACGAGTAACATAGACATGACATAGAGAGCAAGACTGATTTAATTCGAGCAACATGCTCAATGAATTTAGGCTTTTTAGGGGCAAATGATCCCTAACAACATGAAGTATCTACAGTAAAATTTTCGTAGCATGGGATCAAGTATTCATAGAGATTGAATAAACATGACACCTCGGGGTTATCATGTTTGCAGTTCTTCAAAAATTAAGAACAAAAGATAGGATGGATGGAAAAATATGAAACTTGGGGGTTTCGTTCAAGAGGGTAGGAAGAACCTACAGAAAAAGTTTCATGGTTTATGCTTGTGAGAATGCCTACCTTGACTCGATTTGTCCTCTAGGGCTAGAACTTGAAGAACAAGGGAAGAAGCTTCAAGCTCTTCTTCTCTCCACGAAATCCTCTCCTCCTTAGCCTCTTTCCACGTCCAGCAACTCTTGGCAACGAGCTAGGGTTGCCCAAGAGAGTTTAAGAGGTGTATTTATGTAAGTATGTATTTCTATTCCTACTATTACTCTAATTCCTCTTATTCCGAGATTTCCTAACTCCAACCTCCTTCCTTTCTTTCCAACCCCTATTAGACTTGGATGAGATCTAAATTCGTGCTAAACCATATAGGGTAGGTTAGGAATCCTATTATGACTCAAACTAGCTATTTAATGTATTAATAACTCTTTTCTATTTAAGTAATATTCTAGTCATGAATTTAGGGTATTTTCCTATTATTCCCCTTTTATAATTTCTTATTTTGACCCACAAATTTCTAATGGGTCCATTTAATAAAGCCCATTACTTGTTTTCATTTAATAGGTTTCGTTCAATTCCTTTTTGTGTGAATCTTCCATTATTTAATTTTCTTTTATTGATTTTTTTCAAATAATTCGATTTTTAATTATTATAAAAATCCAGGTTGCTACATCATGACATTTATCCAAGTGCCAGTCTCTTCACGTCTCTATTTGTCATGTATTTTGGGAGGCCAATTAGGTTGCGGATGCTCTTGCTAACTTTGGTTGCTCTTCTCCACATTCTTGTAATTCTTGTCTTCTGGGCTGATCTCCCCCCTTCTGTAAAGGGATCCTGCCGTCTTGATAAGGTAGGGTTCCCTTCCATCAGGCCCTAAGACCTTTTGTGTTCTTTTGATTATCGCTATTATTAATAAAATTTCCATTGGAGTTGTGTGGTGGTGGAGTGGTAACCTCATCCCTTCTCTGAGGGGGTGAGCACTGTTCGTCTACCTCTTCTAGGTATTCACCAAAAAAAAACAAAAAAAACACTTCAGAAAGTAGTGGAAGAGGGACTTGTGGACTGTAGTAACGAGTTCCCTACTTCCATCTTTAGGAACAACAATAGTAGAGAAGATGTGATGAATGAGATGATTAGTGGAGGAAAAGAATGGCATTTAGCTTAAGATTATCTACACCGGGATGATAAACATGATGGGTGATGGGAGTGTAGTAGTCAGAAGCAGATGAAGGGTTCACAAGAATGTCCACCCCGGAGTTAGGAATTTGTAGGGCACGAGAAAAAAGAGAGGGAGTGATGTGAAAAGGAGTGCCCTTAACAGTGGTATACAACTCCGAGCTTACCACTGACAACTGGAGGTTATTATAGAACTCCGTCACACCTGCGGTAGAATACCTGGTGTGGGAGTACACAAATTTGTCCAGCCCTGAGTGTTGAACAGGGGTTGTAGACCAGGAAACATGTCCTCAATGGATTCAAAGTTCACGAACCGAGGTTGCACGAACTTGGTGAATGAGCCCTGGACCCTCGACGCCTGAAGGTTGCGAGGAATGATGACTCTGGCAGACGATCTTCCCGATGCTTTGTCCGGCGCTCGACTGGTTCCCTGGAACCCTCGCCGGTTTGTGGAGACCGAGGACGGCGACGAGAGGCAAGCTTCTTGGCCGGAGGAGCCATCAGAAGGGGTGATTCAGTGTGAGAAGGCTCTGAAGGTGGAAGGGGACAGAAGGAGGAAGAAATGCAGAGAGAAACAATTTCTCTTCTGTCGCCTGGAGATAGAGGGATTTGGGGAGGAAGGAAGGAGGAGAGACTTTTGGAGGTGGGAAGGGAGGAAGGGTGTGTGGGTTGTTGAACCACTCCTATATTTTACCCTTTTATTTTGGTGATAATAAATTATGTTTAATTAATTATTATTAAAAAATTTAATATTATGTTTTTCTTAATAAATATAAATTTACATGATTATTGAATATAAATGTATTTATTAGCATGATTTTTTCTAATAATAATTAATATCATGATTTTCTAATAAATATAATTTTATGACATTATTCTATAATGATTTGCACTAAACAGATAATGGATTCCATTCAATATATATGGATTTCAGTTCAAAGTGCCACATCGATTTGGTCCCATAACGATTTGATAAGTGACACTCATAAGGATTCCTTTATACTCACACAGACTCCTTTGTAACTCATAAGGATTCCTTTGTAACCCACACAGACTTCTCATAACGATTCCTTTATAACCCACACAGACTTCTCATAACGATTCCTTTGTAACCCACACAGACTTCTCATAACGATTCCTTTGTAACCCACACAGACTTCTCATAACGATTCCTTGTAACTCACACAGACTTCTCAAAACGATTCCTTTGTAACCCACACAGACTTCTCATAACGATTCCTTTGTAACTCACACAGACTTCTCATACGATTCCTTTGTAACCCACACAGACTTCTCATAAGGATTCCTTTGTAACTCTCATAAGGATTCCATTGTAACTCTCACATGGATTCCTTTGTACTCTCATAAGGATTCCTTTGTAACTCTCACATGGATTCCTTTGTAACTCTCACATGATTCCTTTGTAACTCTCATAAGGATTCCTTTGTAACTCTCACATGATTCCTTTGTAACTCTCATAAGGATTCCTTTGTAACTCTCACATGGATTCCTTTGTAACTCTCATAAGGATTCCTTTGTAACTCTCACATGGATTCCTTTGTAACTCTCACATGGATTCCTTTGTAACTCTCATAAGGATTCCTTTGTAACTCTCACATGGATTCCTTTGTAACTCTCACATGGATTCCTTTGTAACTCTCATAAGGATTCCTTTGTAACTCTCACATGGATTCCTTTGTAACTCTCACATGGATTCCTTTGTAACTCTCACATGGATTCCTTTGTAACTCTCATGGATTCCTTTGTAACTCTCACATGGATTCCTTTGTAACTCTCATAAGGATTCCTTTGTAACTCTCACATGGATTCCTTTGTAACTCTCACATGGATTCCTTTGTATCTCTCATAAGGATTTGCTCTCACATCGATTCCTTTGTAAAATATGGATTTCACTTAAACATAGATTTATTTTATATTCCAAAATATTTTTGGCATCTAGTGAAAAAGTCAAATATTCTTGATTTGCGTAATCCTCTATCTTTCTGACAGGAGATCTTTTTGCTTATCTCTCTAAATCTTTTCTTTCCTGCCAACAAAAAGGGGATTACTTACCACTTCTGGGTGGCATCAGAAAACATAAAGGTATGAACCTTTTTGACAGAAACACACTTTTATCTAAACACTTTTTTCTATGCTTGCAGACCTCGTAGAACACAAATTATCAGAAGAAAGAAAGATAGCAACGGCTAGAACTCCAACGGATCTCCTCAACGGATTTATTCAAATTGCTCATATAAAAGATGAAGAATGGCTGAAGAACAAACATAGCTTTTCCTGAAGATCTTTTGAATGAGTGTACAACCAGTGAGGAACCTGAACTCCAATACACTCAAAGAAAAAGATAGAAAGAGCCTGAGCCCAAGAAGAAGTGTTCAAGCATCTGAAGCACTGAAGCATTCAAGCTCCTTCTCCTCTCTTCTCTCTCTCTCTGTGTGCATCTTGTAAATCTGGGAGAGAGTCTTTTGCTGAGAGTTCTTGTAGTTGGTTTTTATTTGTTCCAACTCTCAGCTTTGTTCTTTCTTTTCTAAGAAAGATCCTTGTCCGGCTGTAGGACTGTATACAGTTGTTAACCTAGCTAGTGGTTAGTGTCTAGCAGAACCGCACTGGGGTTTGTACCAGGAGGTTGGCTTCTTTACCTGTAAGAGAAGTGGGCTGCCTTCTTGCCCGGGAAAGAAGAAGATCAGCTGGGGTGCTGAGTGTTGTAGTGTCCTTAAGGGGGACTGTACCCTTGGTTAGTGAAATCCCAAGAGGTTGCTTGGGGACTGGACGTAGGACTTCCATGTGGGAAGGGCCGAACCAGGATATTCCTGTGTCCTTTGTGTGATTGTTTATTTGCTTCCGCACTGCTACTCTTTATCACACTAAACTAACCAAACGTTCAAGTGTAAATTCTGTGTTTAAGATTCTATTTCAGATTTCAGAAAAACCTATTCACCCCCCCTCTAGGTTAGCTTGCTGCCGTACCAAAAGGGCCAACAAGTGGTATCAGAGCGGTCTCTGAACTTTCAAGAAGATCTAACGATCTTAGAGCAAAGATCCATGGCAGCTCAAGGATATGCTGAAGGTCAATCAGTCACCAGACCTCCATTCTTCGACGGAGAAGATTATCAATACTGGAAAATGAGAATGGAATGCTTCATTCGAGGCACAGACTTTGATCTGTGGCAGGTAATTGAGGTAGGTGATTTTGTTATTGTTCCTATTGAAGGCACTACTGCCATTACCCTGCTGATAAAAGTAAATTATCTTTAAACTTTAAAGCTAAGAACTATTTATGTTGTGCTTTATCCAAAAAAGAATTTAGTAGAGTATCTGCATGCAAATCTGCTAAAGAAATTTGGGATAAACTGCAGATAACTTATGAAGGAACGGATAAAGTGAAACAAACTAGAATAGATATTCTTGTTTCACAATATGAACAATTTAAAATGCTTCCAAGCGAAAATATTACTACTATGTATGATAGATTTTCAAGCATAGTAGTAGGCTTAAATTCTCTTGGTAAAACTCTTTTCAATGAAGAAACCGTTAGAAAAATACTTAGGTCTTAACCGTTTCATGGACACCTAAAGTAACCGCTATTGAAGAAGCCCATGACTTAACCAAATTGTCATTGATAATTTAATAGGTTCTCTCATGGCACATGAAATAATATGGAGCGATTGTCTGAAAGCTCATCTAAGAAGAAATGTACTAATGCTCTTAAGGTTGTAGCTGCTCCTTCCACTTCTTCTTCTAGCTCCAAAAATGCAGATTCTGAAGACAGTGACGTAGATGAAGTTCTGTCCAAGCTTCAGAAAATTTTCAAGAAGAAGAAAAATGGATCAAGAAGGATTCAAAAGAAAGAAAGAAAAGAAAGGAACCAGTCTGCTATGAATGCAGAAAACCTGGACATCTGAGACCAGATTGTCCAAGGTTAAAGAAGAATGGCCAAACCGAAAAGCTCAAGAAGCAGCACAAGAAATTTAAAAGAAAAGCCATGGCAGCTGCTTGGGAAAATGATGAGGCCACAAGCTCCGAAACATCAAGCTCAGAATCGGAGAAAGAGCAGGTAAATCTTGCCCTCATGGCAGGACTAGATGAGGTACATTCTGACTCATCTTTCATTCTTGCACAGATTCAGGATCAGAGTCTGAAGACTTAGAAGAAGTATTTATGAACTGTATGAAAAACATAAAAATGTTATAAAAGAATTAAAGAATTTGAAAAACACACTACTTGTTTGGAAAACACTAATTCTGATCTTAAATCAGAAATGGAACAACTAGAAGAACAATTAAAAGAATATAAAGATAAAATTATCTTTTAAATGAAGATTTGAAAATCAAGAACACAGAGAAGTTAGAGTTAGAAGAAAAATTAAAACTCTAACTGAAGAAAATCTCTATTTAAAAGAATCAGTTAGTAAATTAACTAGAGGAAAACATCTTTAGCCCTATGCTTAAAAGGGTCAAAATCTGGAAATAATAAACAAGGGCTTGGATACATACCTCTGGAAAAAGAAAAACAAGTCATGATTCAGAAAAATATCCACTACCAAAATTGTAAAAGAAACCAAGATGCCCCTTAAAAAGGCCCCTGTAAAAGAAAAAGTTCCAAAAATTTGTTTCTAAACAAACATCATAAAAACAATAAGAACTGCAAAATAGATTATATTCATTGTTGTTCTCATTGTAATAAATTAGGACACACAGTAAACACCTGCACAACAAGGCATCTAGTATGGATACCGAAAGGATATTTTCATGCATCTAACCATCAAGGACCCAAAAAGATTTGGGTACCTACTTCTGAGTAGTTTATTTGCAGGATGGCCTTGGAGCATCAGGAACAAAGGATGCTCAAGGCACTAGTGACTGCCAGCTCTTCATCCATCTCATATCTGAAGAGGGAGTAGTCATTAATTATTTTTAAAATTTAATATTACTAACAATTATTTACAAGTTTCATTCAGGTGGAGTCTCTCATTCAGGGGGAGCACAGATTAAGGGGGAGTTATTCATTTATGTCAATCATTGTTGACCCCTCAATGGTAAGAATTTCTTTCACAAAGGGGAGAGAATGCAATGGTAAGAACCTTTCTTTTTGTTTTGTGACAAAAAGGGGGAGAGTATGCATGGTATGCATTATCTGTGAATTTTCTGTATTTTCTATGCTTTACGTATTTTTGTCAGAAAATTCTCATAAATTTTGTCATCACCAAAAAGGGGAGATTGTTGAACCACTCCTATATTTTACCCTTTTATTTTGGTGATAATAAAATTTATGTTTAATAATTATTATTAAAAATATTTAATATTATGTTTTTCTTAATAAATATAAATTTACATGATTAATTGAATATTAATGTATTTATTAGCATGATTTTTCTAATAATAAATTAAATATCATGATTTTCTAATAAATATAATTTTATGACATTATTCTATAATGATTTGCACTAAACAGATAAATGGATTCCATTCATATATATATGGATTTCAGTTCAAAGTGCCACATCGATTTGGTCCCATAACGATTTGATAAGTGACCTCATAAGGATTCCTTTATACTCACACAGACTCCTTTGTAACTCATAAGGATTCCTTTGTAACCCACACAGACTTCTCATAACGATTCTTTATACCCCACACAGACTTCTCATAACGATTCCTTTGTAACCCACACAGACTTCTCATAACGATTCCTTTGTAACCCACAGACTTCTCATAACGATTCCTTTGTAACTCACACAGACTTCTCATAACGATTCCTTTGTAACCCACACAGACTTCTCATAACGATTCCTTTGTACCTCACACAGACTTCTCATAACGATTCCTTTGTAACCCACACAGACTTCTCATAAGGATTCCTTTGTAACTCTCATAAGGATTCCTTTGTAACTCTCACATGGATTCCTTTGTAACTCTCATAAGGATTCCTTTGTAACTCTCACATGGATTCCTTTGTAACTCTCACATGGATCCTTTGTAACTCTCATAAGGATTCCTTTGTAACTCTCACATGGATTCCTTTGTAACTCTCATAAGGATTCCTTTGTAACTCTCACATGGATTCCTTTGTAACTCTCACATGGATTCCTTTGTAACTCTCATAGGATTCCTTTGTAACTCTCACATGGATTCCTTTGTAACTCTCATAAGGATTCCTTTGTAACTCTCACATGGATTCCTTTGTAACTCTTACATGGATTCCTTTGTAACTCTCATAAGGATTCCTTTGTAACTCTCACATGGATTCCTTTGTAACTCTCATAAGGATTCCTTTGTAACTCTCACATGGATTCCTTTGTAACTCTCACATGGATTCCTTTGTAACTCTCATAAGGATTCCTTTGTAACTCTCACATGGATTCCTTTGTAACTCTCATAAGGATTCCTTTGTAACTCTCACATGGATTCCTTTGTAACTCTCACATGGATTCCTTTGTATCTCTCATAAGGATTTGCTCTCACATCGATTCCTTTGTAAAATATGGATTTCACTTAAACATAGATTTATTTTATATTCCAAAATATTTTTTGGCATCTAGTGAAAAAGTCAAATATTCTTGATTTGCGTAATCCTCTATCTTTCTGACAGGAGATCTTTTTGCTTATCTCTCTAAATCTTTTCTTTCCTGCCAACAAAAGGGGATTACTTACCACTTCTGGGTGGCATCAGGAAACATAAAGGTATGAACCTTTTTGACAGAAACACTCTTTTATCTAAACACTTTTTTCTATGCTTGCAGACCTCGTAGACCACAAATTATCAGAAGAAAGAGAAGATGAGCAACGGCTAGAACTCCACGGATCTCCTCAACGGATTTATTCAAATTGCTCATATAAAAGATGAAGAATGGCTGAAGAACAAACTAGCTTTTCCTGAAGATCTTTTGAATGAGTGTACAACCTGAGGAACCTGAACTCCAAATACACTCAAAGAAAAGAGAAAAGAGCCTGAGCCCAAGAAAGTGTTCAAGCATCTGAAGCACTGAAGCATTCAAGCTCCTTCTCCTCTCTTCTCTCTCTCTCTGTGTGCATCTTGTAAATCTGGGGGAGAGAGTCTTTTGCTGAGAGTTCTTGTAGTTGGTTTTTATTTGTTCCAACTCTCAGCTTTGTTCTTTCTTTTCTAAGAAAGATCTTTGTCCGGCTGTAGGACTGTATACAGTTGTTAACCTAGCTAGGGGTTAGTGTCTAGCAGAACCGCACTGGGGTTGTACCAGGAGGTTGGCTTCTTTACCTGTAAGAGAAGTGGGCTGCCTTCTTGCCGGGAAAGAGAAAAAGATCAGCTGGGGTGCTGGGTGTTGTAGTGTCCTTAAGGGGGACTGTACCCTTGGTTAGTGAAATCCCAAGAGGTTGCTTGGGGACTGGACGTAGGACTTCCATGTGGGAAGGGCCGAACCAGGATAATTCCTTGTGTCCTTTGTGTGATTGTTTATTTGCTTCCGCACTGCTACTCTTTATCACACTAAACTAACCAAACCTTCAAGTGTAATTTTCTGTGTTTAAGATTCTATTTCAGATTTCAGAAAAACCTATTCACCCCCCTCTAGTTAGCTTGCTGCCGTACCAAAAGGGCCAACATGGGTGCCTTTTAAAGAGGGTTGGAGAGAATTTGAAAGGGCAGGGTCCCACGGAATCCACCATAAAGGTCGCCAGTTGGACTTCCAAAAATCACCCTGTTGCCGGCTGTCGACAGCAGCATAGGGGCTGTCGACAGCTACAGAGCAGTTGAGCCAGAAATGTTAATTTTGAGAAATTTCACCCCATTTGAGCATGCACTGTTAGTAATAAGGTGGAGAATAGGTTTTAAACATATTACTAAGTGTCATGGCCACTAGTATGAGGACACAAAAATCATTTACAATGGTTAAGAGATAATACTTCGAGAGTCTTAAGTTATGGCATTTAGAGAACCATGTTCAAGCCCCAATAAAATAAAGACAAACCCATTCAATAAAACCATTGTAGAAAAACATATGACTTAGTGGCGATGTTCATTTGGTGATTGAAGACAACATTGACATGACCCATTGACAATAGACAACCTTGTCCCTTGAGTTAAAATTTGGAGGCTTCACTCTATTTCTTTGAATTTGATATTTTTGAACTTGTCAAAAGGGATATGGGAAAAGTGATAATTAGGTTCATGTATACCTTTTGACGTGAAGGTAGACATTTGTGATGTCGATGCGCCCAGTTACTCAGTATAAAGGACCATCATATCGTTGTACATAGATAATGGAATAACTTTTTGACACGAAGACAGACATTTGTGATGCCAAAGTCCCGGTTACTCAGAAATAAACATCATTGCTCTGCCTTTATCCCATATTATTTTTCTTCTTGTTTGTTTTGTGAAATAGGTAGCTTTTCTCCTCTTTTTTTATTAACAACCAAGGTGACTAGATATATATGGCCAAAGGGCAATGTGAAACGTTAAATTCAAGCACCATTTTACTTATCAATCCATTTTAGAGATATGATGAGCCACAAGGGAAATATTCAACTGAATGAAGTGGAATTGAATTGAGTTGTCAAGGTTTTCTAGATAACACAACCTAGATTCAGGCTCAAAATATTATGTCAAAATCATTGATAATTAATTTGTATCTTTGACACTAGATTGGGATGACATATAGTAATGAATTCAAAGTGCTATTCTCCCGTTATGCAATGATTGTGCACATACTCATTGAAGGAAGGTGAAACATGAGCAAGATGAGACAACAATGGGGTGTCTGTTGACAGCAGATTGTCCCTGTCAACAGCTACTGAACTTCAAGGAAAAGGTGTTTCTGGGAGAGGGACAGCTGTCGACAGATGAAAGGGGCCTGTCGACAGATAATGTACTCAGTCGAAACCAGTGTTCTGGAAAGGCTTGCTTGTCGACAGCTGCAATGTGGGCTGTCGACAGGTAAGTGAAAATCAGTGTAAAGACTTGGATTTGAAATGGAATTGAAACCATCAAGTGAGGGATCAAAATACTCAAAGTATGAGATGTGTATTCTTGAGAAAATCACTCACCTGGCCTTTTCTTTACTCCCCCATAGTGTGTGCATGTGGACACAACATTTCAAGCATTTGAAACATTGCAAACATGATATTGACAAGGAAGGCAAACACTTACTCACATGCAACATCCAAACCCATCCATGAATATTAAGTTAAGTAGTAAGAGGAAATGTGTATGACAAGGATTAAAGATAATCAAGTACCCTATTTTGAAGTGAATAACATTTGAGAATAGTGTCTATGGATACGTGGCGGGGAAAATGCCCTCACGCATAATGATAGTTTCCGAACAAGCTTAACTTGTTCTTTCACATATCACCATTTGATATACCTCATAGTCACTATTCACAAGGGCTGTTTGCCTCTGAATGTGGTTTTGATTTCATTAAAACTTGCATAAGCCCAATTCTCTTCTAAGAGATGTGAATCTTCCTCGGACAATGGTTTGGTGAAAATGTCAGCCAATTGTTTTTCAGTGGGTATGAAGCTAATTTTCTAAGGATTTGTTGGCTACCTCATCTCTCAAAAAGTGATGTCTTATCTCTATGTGTTTGGTCCTTGAATGTTGGATTGGGTTCTTTGAAAGGTTGATTGAACTAGTGTTGTAACATAGGATTGGTGTTCATCCAATATCAATGTTATAGTCACACAGTTAACTTTTTATCCATAACACTTGAGTTGCACAACTCACTGCAGCAACATATTCTGCCTCTGCAGTTGAGAGTGCAATCGAGAGTTGCTTTTTGGATGCCCACGAAACTATGCAACCACCAAGAAGTTGGCAGTACCTACTAGTGCTTTTTCTATCAATTTTACACCCAGCATAGTCAGCATGTGAGTATGAGATCAAATTGAAGCTACTTTCTGCTGGATACCAAAGACCCAAATCATACATACCTGAGAGATATCTGAAAATTCTCTTAACTGCAACCAAATGGCTTTCCTTTGGACTAGATTGGTATCTAGCACAAAGGCAAACACTGAATTGTATATCTGATCTACTTGCAATAAGATAAAGGAGTGAGCCAATCATACCTCGGAAGTTCTTTGCATCTACCGGTTTACCTTGCTCATCATTCTCAAGTTTTATGCTTGTGCTCATTGGGGTTGAATCAGGTTTGGCTTGTTCAAACTGGAAACGCTTCAAGAGCTCCTTTACATACTTTTCTTGATTAATGAAAAAGCCATCTTCAGATTGTTTAACCTGCAATCCAAGGAAGACTTATAGCTCCCCCATTAAACTCATCTCAAATTCACTGTGCATATGTTTTGAAAACTCTTCACACAGTGATGGGTTAGTGGATCCAAAAATGATGTCGTCCACATAAACTTGAACAACAATGATGTGATTGTGAACTTTCTTAGTAACGAGAGTTTGGTCCACTTTACCTCTTGAGTACTTTTTACTTATCAGAAATGTGCTTAGTCAGTCGTACCAAGCGCGGGGTGCCTGTTTCAATCCATAAAGAGCTTTATGCAGTTTATATACATGGTTAGGTTTATCATGATCCTAAAAGCCAGGTGGTTGAGAGACATAGACTTCCTCTTTGATGTAACCATTCGTGAAAGCAGTTTTAACATCCATTTGAAAAAGTTTGAATTTGTTTGAGCATGCATATGCTAACAAGATCCTAACTGCTTCTAGCCTAGCTACAGGAGCAAAGGATTCTTCAAAGTCCACACCAAATTCTTGATTATACCCTTTTGCTACCAGTCTAGCCTTATTTCTCACCACTTTACCCTCTTCATTCAACTTATTCCTAAAAACCCATCTTGTTCCTATGACAGAAATTTCAGGGGTTCTAGGAGGAGACTCCAGACATTATTTCTTTGAAATTGTCCAAGCTCCTCATGCATAGCATCAATCCATGAATTTTATTTTAAAGCTTCTTCAACATTTTTAGGTTCCACTTGAGAGACAAAGGCTAAATGATCTTGTTCAACTATTTGTCTAATTTTAGATCTAGTTTGAACTTTATCATTTACATTTCCATCACATTATCAAGTGGATGATGTCTGGAATACCCCACATTTGTGATTGTTGAAGGACCGGTTGATCTTGTGGAGGCTGTTCTTGAGGAGGATGTGCTTGAGGAGTCTCTTCTTGAGGCTCTTCCTCTTGTGGATCTTTTTCAGATTCATCTTAAGTCCTATGAGAATTGAAATTGTTAGCTTTTGCATGATTTTCATCAAAACAACATGTGGAGTCTCTTCCACAATTTTATTCTTAATATTAAACACCCTATAAGCTCTAGAGTGTTCTGAGTATCCAAGAAAAATATCTTGATCACTTTCGGCCTCAAATTTGTCTAGATCAACTTTATCATTGTTATGTATAAACACTTTTGAGCCAAAACTCTGAAATACCCAATACTGGGTTTCTTACCATTCAGGAGTTCGTCGGGAGTTTTCATTATGATAGGTCTTACCATGGCTCTGTTGAGGATGAAACACGATGTGTTGACCGCTTCTGCTCAAAAAGTCCTTACAAGTTGACTTTCGACCAGAAGGGTGCGAGCCATTTCCACCAATGTTTTGTTCTTTCTCTCCACTACTCCATTTTGTTCCGGATCCTTGGAGAGGAAAACAAATGTTCAATCCTGTGGTGCTTGCAGAAATCAGAAAAGGAGTTATTATCAAACTCTCCCCCGTGATCAGTGTGTATTGAGCATATCTTGTGAACGTTTCCATGCTCAATCTTATTAACGAAATCCTCAAACAGTCTCAATGCTTCGTTTTTGTGTGCAAGGAACTTTACCCAAGTGAACCTAGAGAAGTCATCTACAATGACAAAACCAAAACGTTTTCCATTGAGACTTAGTGTTCTAGTAGGTCCAATGAGGTCCATGTGCAAAAGATCATAAGGTTTAGAAGTGCTTATCGGTGCTTTTGATTTGAAGGATTTCTGAGTTTGTTTTCCCTGTGCACATGCATCACAAAAACTTTCATTTTTATTGAAGGAGATTTCAGGAAGTCCACTTACCATTTCAGCTTCATGATCTTGTGCAATACATTGTAACTTGCATGGCCAAGACTACGATGCCACAAGGTAAGCTCATCCTGTTTGTTTGCTCCAAGACATAAGTTTTCATTTTCTGGATCATCTAAGTCAATCAAATAAATGTTGTTCACCCTTTTTCCAGAAAATTTTAGACTTCCTGATTCCTTATCAATGATTTGGCATGTGTTTGATTCAAAGATAACTTTATGACCTTTATCACACAGTTGGCTTATACTAAGCAAGTTGTGATGAAGGCCATCGACTAACAAGACATTGTCTATTGAGTTAGAAGCATACTTAACAATATTACCTGAGCCGATGATCTGACCTTTATCGTTGCCTCCGAAAATAACTTGACCTCCGTCTTTTCAACTAGCAAGCAGAATTTTTCTTTGCCGCCCGTCATGTGCCTCGAGCAGCCACTGTCCAAGTACCACTTGTTTTGATTTTGGGCTGTTAGGCATTCCTGCACATGTGGATCAGACAAGAGGTTTTGGTACTCAAATTATTTTGGTCCCAATGTATCATTCATGCCAAACAGTAAATGCTTCGGAATCCAAACTTGTTTGAGTTTCTATTTATTTGGACTATTCCGACATTGTTGTTCATTATGCCCAACTTTCTTACAGAAATTGCATGATGAGGGTTTACTCACAACAATGGCTTTTTATTCTGAGGAACATGCATGAGCATTTTACCTTTTTGTTGCCTGGTTAGCTTTCGTTTGGAAGCTTGTTTCCAGACCTGTCGACAACCCTGTTGGGGGCTGTTGACAGATTTCTCAGTGTTGTTAGCAACAACTTTGATGTTCTTGGGTTCCTGTTTCTTACCCTTGGCTTGACTTTTATTGTTCTTTGAAGAGATTTGTTTGCTTGTGCTTGGGCTAGAATCAACAAGGGATGTTAACAATTTTTACCAATTACCTTTGGTTTTACAGGTGATATCCAATCCCATACTTTGCAACAAATACATTAGATCCCAGAATTGCATCAAGATTTTGTTCCCCTTTTACAAACCTTGTTAGATCTCAGATTTTCCCTTAAGGTTCTCATCAGCCATTTCTAATTTTTTCTTCACTTCATCAGTTCATTTTGAAGAGTTTCAAGAGAGTTGGTTAGACTTTCTTTTTCTTTTTGGGTTTCTTGCAATTTCAATTTCATGCAGTCCATTTCCTCACTGTGAGCTTGCTCATCATTTTCATCATTTCAATTTCTTTATCCAAAGATGCAATTTGTTCACTATGATTGGTGCTATGAACAAGGAATTGATTTTCTTTTTGAGTGCTTTGTTTTCAGACTTAAATTCACAGAACTTTTAAAATAAAGCAGTATAAGCTTCTTCACATTCATCAATAGAATAACTTTCAAAGGAAGAGTTTACCTCGTTGGAGTCGTCACTTCTTGCCATTAGACATTGAACTTCTTCATCCCCAGAGGTTGCTTCAGCGTTATCATCTTCATCGTCATCACTCCAAGTAGCCATCATTGCTTTGGCTTTCTTGAAGGTGAACTTTTCTTTCTTCAGCTTCTTCTTGAGCTCAGGGCACTCTCCTCTCATGTGCCCTTGTTTCTTGCACTCATAGCACACAATATCAGATTTCTTGTTAGACTCAAATTGTTTGAAGAATCTTTCTTTTGAAAGGGTTTAGAGTTACCTGACCTTCTCCTTTTGAATTTCAGGAATTTCTTGAATTGTCTAGTGAGCATGGCCATTTCATCATTCTCACTATCACTAGATGTTTCAAGATCATTACTTTCCTGAAGAGCATCCTTTTTGGAACCTCAAGAGTTTTTCTTGGAAGCCTTTAAAGCAATCAACTTCCTAGGATTTTCTTCAGTTTCCTTTCTTCTCACATTTATTTCATAAGTCATTAGGGAGCCAATTAGTTCATCTAATTTCATCTTTGAGAGATCTTTTGAATCCTCAATGATAGTGGCCTTAGTGTCCATGATGATGGAAGAGACCGAAGTATCTTCTTCACTAAGTCACTTTCTAAGTATTCCTTTTTAAAACCTTTAATCCATTTATGATTAGCATGAACCTTGCAAACATGTTAGATATGGTTCTTCATTGCTCATCTTAAACATTTCATACTCAGAAATTAACATGCTTGCTTTGGATTCCCTTACCTCGGACGTACCTTCATATATCAATTCAAGCTTGTCCCACATCTCTTTTGCTGAGGTGCACGTGGAGACTCTTGAATATTCCTTGGGGGCACTGCGCATTGCATCATGTTGAGGGCGCTCCAATTGAGAGTTCCCTTCACAATCTGGTCCTTCGTCCAGGTATCTTCGTCCTCAGGAAGGGTGTACGCTCCTTTACTGACGATCTTCCACAGCTCGTACTTTTGTGCTCTCAGAAATACCTGCATGCAGGTTTTCCAATAGGGATAATCAGTACCGTCAAAGAAGGGTGGCCTGGTCACTAAGTGTCCTTCGGCCATGTACCCCTTATTAGATTCCATGAGATCAAGACTCTCCTAATCGTAAGATTAAATAACCACAACAGTAAATCGGAGAGACCTCGCTCTGATACCAATTGAAAGGTTGCGGAATTATCAAATATGGTAATCTAGAAGGGGGGTTAAATAGATTACTATCAATTAAAAATTTACTACGACCTTCTTTTAATGAAAACACAGACTTTTGAAACTGTAACAAAATTTAAGCTAAACATAGATGTGTGTTAGTTGTAGGTAGATGGAGTAGCAACTCATTCAGCGTGTGTAAAAACAACATGCCTACCAAACATCTATCGTAAAGACGTGCAAACCACAGGACACCATGTTTTAAGGTGGTTCGGAGTACACAACTTGTGTATCCTACGTCTACTGTCCACACACACACGCAGAAAACTGCTTTTGAGCTGGTTCACGACTACAACTCACACACACAGTTGTCTGATGTGAAACCACGATCAGAAACCACAAACCATGTGAATCAAGCACAAGAATGCTTGGAACACACCACACACACAGAAGTATGAGAAAATAGAGACAGAGAAGAGTTCTGAGTTGAAAGAACAAATCTTGATGTGGAACTCTTCAAGATGCTCGTCTAGATAAACTTCAAACTTCGTCTTGGCAAGTATAGATTGATGGAGAAGCTTGAATCACAGACGAACTGGCTTCACCTCCACTTGGATGACGGATCTTCCTTTCCCTGGGCAGTAGGTTGAAGCAGAGCAGCAGGTGGAGGCTTTTTGTCTTGGGATTTGCTTAGGGTTTGATGTTATGGCCTCTTGCTGTGAAAATAACCCCATATGTCCTATATATATCAGTGTCCAAATATGGAGAGACGTGATTGACAGAATCACCCAAAACATAGATCATATCTTGGACATCGGAGCTTTCCAAAACTGCATCTGTCGACAGGCGACATGTACTGTCGACAGCTACTGCCAAGTTCTGGCTTTCATGTTTCTGGAACACTGGTTCTGTCGACAGATATTGTCTTGCTGTCGACAAACACACTTCATCTGTCGACAGGAGCATATTGGCTGTCGACAGGTATACTTTCTGAGTGCTTCCAGAACCTTATTTTGTTCTATCATGTCTATCTATCGACATGGAATTTCTTGGTTGTCGACAGATGATCACTTGAAGTTACTTTCTTGTTCTTTTTCACTGAATCTTGTTGCTTGGCTTATATGCATTCATACCTACATTAAAAGACATTTTAAGTGAGATGTAATAAATACATAGATGATCATCTTGACACTTGATCATGTCATTCATGTCCTTAGAAAATAGGTCATTGTACCATCATCAATTGCAATGTTCATTAAAAAAACACATCATCAAAAACATTAAGGCACAAGTAAACGCAATAGCAACGACTAGAAGAGCTCCAACGGATCTCTTCAACGAATCTATTCAAAGCAGCTCATATAAAGAAGAAGCTAGGCTAAAGAAAAGCAAGAGAGCTTTCCTGAAGATCTTTGAAGGAATGTACAACCAGTGAGGAACCTCAACGCCACATACACTCAAAGGAAAAGAGAGAAATAGCTTGAGCCAAAAGAAGTGTTCAAGCAACTGAAGCACTCAAGCATTCAAGCTCCTATTCCTCTCCTCACTCTCTCTGTGTGCATCTTGTAATCTGGGGGAGAGAGTCTTTTCGATGAGAGTTCTTTTAGTGTGTTTTCATCTGTCCCAACTCTCAGCCGTGTTCTTTCTTTTCTAAAAAAGATCTTTGTCCAGCTGTAGGACTGTATACAGTGTAGAACCTAGCTAGGGGTTTGTGTCTAGCAGAACCGCACTGGGGTTTGTACTAGGAGGTTGGCTTCTTGACCTGTAAGAGAAGTGGGCTGCCTTCTTGCCCGGGAAAGAGAAGAAGACCAGCTGGGGTGCTGGGTGTTGTATTGTCCTTGAGGGGGACTGTACCCTTGGTTAGTAAAATCCCAGAGGTTGCTTGGAGACTGGACGTAGGACTTCCATGTGGGAAGGGCCGAACCAAGATAAATCCCTTGCATTATTTGTGTGATTGTTTATTTGCTTCCGCACTGCTACTCTTCATCACACTAAACTAACCAAACTTTCAAGTGATATTTTTTCTGTGTTTAAGTTTCTATTTCAGATTTCAAAAACCTATTCACCCCCCCCCTCTAGGTTAGCTTGCTGCCGTACCAAAAGGGCCAACACAACGGTGCCGGAGCTCCCAGAAGCCTCCATGGAAATGAATAGGGAAAGTTTCTAGAGGATCGTGGGGAGGAATGGAACAGAAGCCCTCAAGAAATCTTGGCGGGAACAGAGGGATTCTTTGAAATCACACAGAGATAGAGGTCTGGAATCGATAGGGTTTATCGCTCTAGGCAGTCGAAGAAGAAGAGAGAGAGAGATGAAATCGATATGGCATGGATTTTGCACTATAACGGCAGGACATAAAGGAGCTTTTTGAAATGTCAGAGAATTAGATGCGGATAACGACAAAAGAGGAGAAGATTACGCAAGCAATAAAGAATGTATTTTTGAAACGATATAACAGCTTTATGTGCAAGGATTAAGGGATTTACTTAACATCCGACAAGAGAGATAAATATTATTATGAATTTATTATTTTAGTTTCATGCAGATGTATCTTTTACAAATTACACATACTAATTCCCTTTTGAGAGACGTAAATCTCTCTTCAGGTAAGGCCTTTGTAAAGATATTTACTAACTAATTTAATGTATCTATAAATGAAATATTTATATTGCCATTAGCTACATGATCTCTAATGAAATGATATATAACCTCTATGTGCTTTGTTCTGGAGTGCTGAACTATTTTTTGGTGAGATTTATCGCACTTGTGTTGTCACACCGCAATGGATGGTCTTGATGTGCAACCCATAGTCTTCAAGTTGTTGTTTTATCCATAGAAGTTGAGTGCAACAGCTCCCAGCAACTGCGTACTCAGCTTCAGCTATTGACAATGCTACTGAATTTTGCTTCTTTGAAGACCATGAGATCAAGCATCCTGCAAGAAATTGACAACTACCACTGGTGCTCTTTCTATCTACCTTGCATCCAGCATAGTCAGCATCAGAATATCCAACTAAGCTAGTTTCACATGATTTTGGATACCATAATCCTAGATCATGAGTTTTAGCTAAATATCTAAAAATTCTTTGACAGATATTAATAGGATTCCTTAGGATCAGCTTGATACCTAGCACACATGCATACACTAAATAAAATATCAGGTCTGCTAGCTGTCAAGTAGAGCAATGATCCTATGATACCTCTATAAAGTTTTTGAACTACTTTCTTACTATCTTTATCACTGTCTAACCTGGTGGATGTGCTCATTGGAGTGGTTAGTGGTTTTTGCAATGTCAAACCCGAACTTCTTCAATAATTCTTTGGTATATTTGTTTGACAGATATGTGTACCTTCTTTGCCTGTTGATTTGTATTCTAGGAAGTAGTTGAGCTCACCCATCATGCTCATCTCGAATTCTCCCTACATGAGCTTTTCAAAATACTTGCATAAAGATTCATCAGTAGATCCAAATATTATATCATCTACATAAATTTGCACAAGCAGTACACTTTTGACTTTTGATTTAATTAACAAAGTACTATCTACATGTCCTCTGACAAAGCCATGGTTTAACAAAAATACACTAAGTCTTTCGTACCATGCTCTAGGTGCTTGCTTTAAACCATATAATGCTTTATGCAATTAAAAAACATGATTTAGAAAATCTACATCATCAAAACCAGGAGGCTGTTCTACATAGACTTCCTCCTTTATGTATCCATTTAAAAAATACTGATTTTACATCCATTTGAAAAGGTTTTAAATCCAATGCAGATGCATAAGCAAGTAAAATTCGAATAGCCTCAAGTCTAGCCACTAGTGCATAGGTTTCATCGAAATCTATGCCCTCCTCTTGAGAATAGCCTTGAGCTACCAGTCTAGCCTTGTTTCTAGTGATAACACCAGCTTCCTCCAACTTGTTCTTGAGCACCCATTTGGTGCGAATCACAGGATGATCTGATGGTCTCGGAACAAGGGACCAAACTTGGTTTCTCTTGAACTGATTTAGTTAATCTTGCATGCTATAATTCAAGATTCATCAGATGGTGCTTCATTGACTGTCTTTGGCTCAATTTGAGACAAATGCTAAGTAATCACAAGGAATAACATTACCTCTAGTTCTTACCCCAACCGATGGATCTCCAATGATGTTGTCCTTTGGGTGATCCTTCTTGTATCTCCACTCCTTTGGAAGATCATCATCTGTAATTTCCTTTTGTTTTAGTTCTTCCAAGGGTGGATCTTCCTTATCCTTGATTGATGTATCTTTCAGCTTTTTGGATAGACTTTCTGCATTCCTTTCTCAAGGAAGGGTTAGACTCATCAAAATAACATGAACTGTTTGTTCAATAATAAACTATCTTTATTAAAAACTATATATCCTTTGGGTTTAGAAGCATACCCCATAAAGATTCCTTCATCAGATTTGGAATCTAACTTACCGATGTCTCTCTTACCATTATTGTGTATAAAGCATGGACATCCGAATGTTCTAAAGTGACTGATGTTAGGCTTCCTTCCCTTGTATAATTCATATTGTTTTTTTTCTTCAAAATGGTCTGATCATCAATCTATTTATGATGTAACAAGCTGTGTTGATAGCTTCTGCCCAAAAATATCTTGGAATATTATATTCTGATAACATTGTTCTGCCATATCCAAAATATTCTATTCTTCCTCTCAGCTACTCCATTTTGCTGAGGTGTTTTTTGTGCTGAGAAGTTGTGCTCAATACCTTGATCATCACAAAATTCTGTAAATTTTTCATTTTGGAATTCTCCTCCATGATCTGAGCGAATACTTATTATGCTGAATGTAGCAACCTAAAATTTTGAGAAAAATAAAAATTTAAATAATAAATTAAAACTCAGCTAAAGGGATATTCAATGAAAAGAGCATTAAATAAAATCCATTAAATGTAAAAGAGTAATGGCTTTGCTTAATGGATCCTCTAGAACTTATTGGGTCAAATATGATTTACAAAGGAGAATAATAAGAAAATACCCTAAATTCGGAGTTTAATTATCTCCTAATTGGAAAGGGGTTATTAAGCAATAAAAGTGGCAATTAGAGTTGGAATTGGATTCCTAAACCTACCCCATATAGTCTAGCATGAATTTAGATACTATCCTAACACAATTAGAGGTTGGACAAGAGAGGAAGGTGGAGTTAGGAAATCTCGTAATTAAGAGGAATTTGAGTAGTAGTAGGAATAGGAACTTGTATCTATATAAATACACCTCTTAAACCCTCATGGCCGGCCCTAGCTCGTGCAAAGGGGTTCTTGGACGTGGAGAAGAGGCCAGGAGGAGGAGAAATCGAGGAGAGGAAGATCCATCAAACTTCTTCCTTCGTTCTTGGAGTTCTAAGCCTAGAAGATAAATCGAGTCAAGGTAGGCATTCTCAAAAGCAAAACCAATCAAATCCGTCTATAGGTAGTTCCAATCACCAGGAACAAAAGCCCTCTTGTTTCATAATTTTTCATCGAGCCAATCTTTTGTTCTTGATTTTAGAAGTTCTGCAAACATGATAACCCTGAGTCATCATGTTTAAATCATATCTCCATGTACACTTGATCCCATGCTACGAAATTTTTACTGTAGACACTTCATGTTGTTAGGGATCTTTTGCCCCTGAAAGCCCTAATTTTTGTTGAGCATGTTGCTCGAATTAAATCAATCTTGCTCTGTGTACCATGTTCTGTGTTACTCGTTATTGTTCATGCTCAAACCATGTTCAAACCATGCTCTCTCTCTAATTCCTATTTATTGGAAGTACTCTCGCATGTCTAGTTTCATTTGCCCCTGGGTTCATAATTTTTCATCGTGTATACACAATTAGTTATGATTTTATGAACGACTCTATATCAAAATCTGATATTCTGGACCATAATCCAAGAAACATTCTGGAACGCCTTTTTAACATCACACACACGTAGTAAAAACACCTATTTTAAAATGGAGCCATATTGAATGCTTTAAATTACATATTCACGACTTCTTTTCTATCTATGATTTCTTTTACACATGCACACACATGAACCATCCATATATGGCTGAAATCTGGCATAAAATATCTCATAATGTATCTGATAATTTATTGCAATACGTATATTAATTGCCCTATTTTAAAGGACTTGTATTCGTTTCTTGCATTGTTTATATATCGATATCGACGCTCCCTGTTCTAGAATTCCTCTAGAACGTCGAGCACCTGTTTCTAGATACACACTTTACTTGGCTTGTGGTGAACTCTCCGTCGATATTCCTTTCGTCGGACTAGTGAACCCTTGCACAAGGCCTCCGTAAGTCTCCTCTGATCATGGATTCCCACATGGTCGACGAGCCGGTTGTACCCTAACACCCATTACACCTTTAGGGATCGATATGATCCAAACGGCTATTAGAAGTTCACTCTCGTCTTGAATCATGCCGGACCTCTGACCTGTGCTTAACATTGCCAGTGGTAGGGTCGTGAGTTCCACCTGACTGCCAACCCAAGTGCGCGTGTTGTGCAACTTTACTATCGTCTGTTTACTCATCGCATTACGTGCAATGACCACTAGCTCTTATCTGTACTCTACTCGCTCGTCTATTCACGTTCACTCTACTATCTCGTCTATTCATCTAGTGCTCTCATCTACTTCTTGGTACTCTATATTGGCCATTGACTGATTGTCTAAAGATACAATATAACCAATGCCTGGCAATATAAAAGGGCCCGATCTGGTCCTGGGATGTGCGCCGAAAGTGCTAGTGCCCATGGGAGTTAAATGATCAGAGTGTTTGGCATTACACTCAAATGCTATCTATCTCGACTATCTATATGACAATCAAACACAAACGTGTTATACTCTCTCGTTGTCTAGAATGACAAACAAGTGCTATACTTGTCGTGCTATTATTATACTTGTGCTAGTTGTGCTATGGCCATCCTGCTATTCTTGCTATACTCTACTTTGTGCTATTTTGGAAACTATACTCGATCTCGTGCTATTGTGCTATCTCTTGCTATATTTTGACTCTCTTGTACCTGCTATCTCTAGATACTCTGCCATTAAATGCGTTAATTATTTAAAGCCTGCTTGAGCCTGAGATTTAAGTCCTACTGAGCGTTATCGCTCACCTACGTTATTTGATGTTGTGTTCTCAGGTGAGACCGAGGATGACACATACACTCACGAGGAAGGGAATGACCAAGAGTGAAGCCAAGAGTACCTCGAGTCATTATATTATCTTAGAGTTGTAGTTAGTTATTTCCTTTTATTACAATGTAATTGGGCCCTATAGAATGGCTCTGATATAGTGGTTGTACTAGACATTTGAAAAGTTATTATGAGAAGGATTGCTTTAGTATTATTCAAGGTGCAATGGTTTGATGTCTAGTATACGCTCTATACCTTTTTCTTGCAACAGCCTTCGTGCTCCGATATTCCACGTCAGGCGTGACACTGAACTTCTTATCCTTTTGAACAAGCTTACTGAACTTCACAAAACTCTCGAAGGTATCATATTTGTGCTCTAAGAAAGACACCCATGTAAATATTGAGTAATCATCTACTATTACAAATCCAAAATTTTTCCTCCAAGACTTGTAGTTCTCATTGCCAAACAGATCCATATAAAGTAATTCCAATGTTTGGAGGTAGTTACCACTGTCTTTGACTTGAAGGAAGATTTAGCATGTTTTCCTTTTGCACATGGTTCACAAGTACCTTCTGTTCTTGAGCTTATCTTAGGCAGACCTTCCACTAAATCATGTTTAATTAGCTTCCTTATTCCATCTAAGCGCATGACCCAATCTTCTGTGCCATAGTTCAGCATTCTGATCTTTGTTTGCTATTAGACAGACATCTTGTTCCTTCAATTCTTCTAGATGCAATATATACAAATTCTTTTCTCTGCTGGCTTCGAAGACAGTTGCACCATCCTTCATGATTAGGCATTTAGACTCTTGAAACTTGATTTGGTGACCCTTGTCACACAGCGGATGATACTTATGAGATTGTGCTTGAGTCCTTTTACACATAAAACTCTTCTATGAGGGTTCTATCTTGGCTTCCAATTGATCCACAACCGATCACTGAACCTTTTCCATTATCGTCATAGGTCACCATTCTTCTTCATCTTGATTACGAAAATAATTTTTTATTGCCTGTCATGTGCCTTGAACACTCGTTGTTCAGGTACCACTTGGATGATCTAAGACTTCCTTCCAATTAAACACTAAGATTAGGTACCCAAGTTCTTTTGGGTCCTTGCTGGTTAGTTTCTTCACCTTTTCTTTTAGGGATCCATTTTAGGTGCTTAGTTGTACAGGTTATCTTAGTATGTCCTAGTTTATTGCAATGACTACAGCATGATATATTATTTACTATTTTAATTGGTTTGTATTTAATGTTAGATTTATAATCAATATTTTGTTCAGCTACGAATTTAGGGGTTGGATAAATTTTAGGATGAATGATTGTTTTTTCGTTATCTGGAGGAATATATCTTAAACATGCTTTTTTCTTACCAGATCTTCTTCCTCCTTTTAGTATTAGAGATGATTTTCCATTTGTAAATTTTTCAATTCTGTTAGTTAGATATTCATTATCTTTTTAGTGTGTCAACTTCCTTTCTAAGTTTACTTAAGATTTCTGGTTTTCTAGATTTGTTATTTGTTCATTTTTATCTTTTAGATCTTCACATAATAATCATTCTTTCTTCTTTTAAGTTTGAAGTTTTATTTTCTAGTGTTCAATTTTAGATTTTAGATCTGAGTTGGTGTTTTCCAAGCATGCATGATCTTTCTTGGTGATTTTTAACAACTTACACACATCTTTATACTTATTGTATAATTCATTAAACACGTCTTCTAGACTATCAGAATCAGACTCATTGCATGAAGTAAATGAGGAATCAGAAGTTACCTTTTCATCGGTGTTTGCCATGAACGTCATATTAGACTTTTCTTCTTCATCATCACTGGAGCTTGACTCACTGTCTGTGTAACGCCCCAATGCGGAATATTAGAGTGATTTTATAGTTTTTAAATAGTATCGAGCGATAAATAAACATCAACCATTGCACAATGGAATAATACCAAATGAAATCCAACGGCATTAATAATTCATCAACTAACTATTGCATTCACTAATCAGAGCCAAAACTAGGGCCCAGAGTACTTATTCAAATCTAAACTATTACATAGTGTTTAACTAGTGTCTGACTCATAACTAACTAACTACTAAGCAGGGGTTGCTGAACAGGTCACTCCTATACATCATCCTCATTCCCTTCCTCGTGAGTGTGGTAATGGCCATCCGACTCACCTGAAACACATGAAATAGTAACGTAGGATGAGCGAACAACGCTCAGTAGGATTTAATATCTTGTATGAACAAGCATGCTTTAAATGATTAATGTCTTAAATGGAAGGATAACTAGATAGCATAGTCATGTAGAGCAAGTAACGATAGCAAGAGAACAATAGCACTTATATATGGAAAATAGCACATCAAGTACGATAATGGATTGGCCATGTAACGATATAGCACGTAAGTTGCACAACGGTGCACTAGTAATGATAGCACTTGTATAGGTAGCAATAATTGATTGTCATAGATAAAATCTTGATAGTATAATGGCACTAGATGTATGCCAATCCTGATCATTTTAACTCCCATAGACAAATGGTACTTTTCGGGCGCTCTCCCCAGGACCAGATCGGGCCCTTTTGCACTGGCATAGTCATGTTTCTTATCTTAGACAATCATATAGATGGCCAAAAGAGTACCAATAATAGATGAGAATAGTAGACGAATAGATGAGAGATTAGAGAGAAAGTGAACAAGTGAGAGGACAGAGATAGTAGATAAGAATAGGGACATATTCGTAAAACAACGTTAAACAGTCGATAGTAACAGTTGCACACACTAGGTCGAGTGCTGCCAGTCAGTTAGAAGTCGCATTTGCCCATTAGCCGT
>CM024763.1:93716187-93790037 GCA_014218235.1 Colocasia esculenta | reverse complement strand
ACTTAAGATGAATCGCGCACCGACTAAGCGTCGCATTTAAAATCCTTCCATACTTCGGCTGGTCCTTCCAATTTTTGAATATAGTAGTTTTATAAATCATGACGATGTAGACCGTCGTGCTTCTGACACTTCCAATATTGATCGAATTCTTGCCAAATTAATAAATGGAAAGTTTGAATCGTGACGACATGATCGTCGTGCTTTGTAAGGATCAATCTTGTAATAGGAATCAATCTTTTAAATATTGAAGGTCAAAATGCGACGACATCAGTAGACGCTTTATATTGCAACAAATACTTTCTAAAAATCATTTTGGAATTGCCAAAAATCAAAAATGGAAAGCCATAAATGCGATGACCTATACGGACGCGATTTAAACAGAATCATACTGAGAATTGGTGTTAAAATCATGTCAGCTAGACACGTCGCGAATCAACTTGTTTAGTAATCGATGTTGAAGCTTAATCGATTTGTCTTCAGCAATATAATCGATTATGTGTTAAACGCGACGGAGTTACCCGACGCAAAAATTCATAATTGGTATAGCTTCAGGCAACTGATGTTCAAGCTTAATCGATTGTCAGTGATATAATCGATTATGAGCAAAACATGATGAGTTACCGACACGAATATCCATAATTGGTATAGCTTCAACAATCGTTTTCAAGCATATAAAAGTGACCACATAAATGTCACATTTCAATTTATTCATTAAGGTCCCCCAAAACCCCTATAAAAATTCCTATAAAATCTAAAAATATAGGAAAATTACTTAAATAATTAATTAAACAGAGCCACTTTGAGGCATTGCAGTATAACATGAAATTTACTTAACATGCTGTCAATTTGGCGTGTCTACAACTGGTGCTCCGCCTTCACCTGCTGATAGGAAGGCAATGAGCAACAACCTCAGCAACATCTCTCTTCATTCGAGGCCACCAAAAGAGTCTCCGTAAATCGTGGTACATCTTGGTGGATCTAGGATGAACAGAATACCTCAACCTGTGTGCCTCAGCTAAAAACTCCTGCTGGGCGTTCGCTGGAACTTATAGCCAACCTCTAAACCTGACCCCATTGACCTCAAAGTCCCCGTCAGAAGCTCAACTTCTAGGTCACAGGCCCTCTTCAGAGCAAACTCGATAAGAGAACTAAAGAACTCCTCTGAAGCAAATAATGTGTAGTAACCGGTATCAATCAAACCAGGGAGCTCTACTAAGTATAGGAACTTTACCGACGACCAGATTAGAGGCCTCCGCCTCTTCTCTGGTAATGTTCATCACATGACTGCGACCACGTCCTCGTTGTGGCTACTTCTGGTGCGGATCTATTGGTACTGTTGGCACTGCTAAGGTGGATGGAACTGAACTTTGGATCTACTACTGACGTTGCCCTACTGGGGTGGAGGTACTACGTCTGCAGTGCCTACTACAAGTACTGTGGTGGTGCTAATTGCTATTTCCCCTACCTCATCGGGCACTTCCGCCTGAAGTGACCTGGCTGCCTGCAATGGTACCAAACTATGTCCTGCTGACTTGGCTCTACCCCCTGCTGCACTGACTGCTCCATAGCTCTGGCTGACGTCGGTGCTAAGGTGACTACTGGAAACGCCATCTACTCCCACAAGAGAACATCTTCTTAAACATCGAGCGCAAGCTAGTGCCACCTATGCCCGAAGAAGAAGAAGATGATACACTCCCTCAACTGCCTGAAGGGCGCTAGTATGGGGTAGACCTCGCTGAACCTCCTCCCTACTGTAGCTAGAAACGAGACTCTTTCTCCAAGGCGGTAGCTCTAGCCACTACTAATGCCAAGGTGTCAAAAGGTGGCCATCCATGGCCCACCTCAACTCCGATTGTAACCCGCCAATGAACCACTTGATGCGAGCCTACTCACTAGTGGCTATATGAGGGACATGCCAAAAAAGTTGTGAAAACGTTTGGTGGTACAATGCCATGGTCTAATCTCCCTGTGCCAACTCGTGGAACTGTCTCTCTCTCACGGCGTGCGTAGACGGGGAAGTACTCACCGTGTAAGACCTCCAAGAAATGCTTCCAAGTGAACTGATCTAGCCTTCTGCCGTGAAAACAAGTCTCCTTACTGTCCTCCACCACTTGTGGGCTGACCCCTTCAGCTAATAGACTGCAAGTCGAACCTGATCATGTTCTGTGCAATCCATGGTCTCAATGGAATGCTCGAGCTCATAGATCTAACTCTCTGCTCAGCCAGCATCATAGTCGTCGTCGAAGGTCAAAGGTCAAAGGCAAAGAAACCTCTCCCGAATGTTTGTGCGGTCCTCGAATGCTGCTGCCACCACGGAGTCTATTGCCGTACCACTGGTGGTACCTCTGGTTGTACTGGTGCTGCCTGCGGAGTCACTAGTGGCTACTCCTCTGCTACCATCTCTGCGAACTGCTGACCTCCTTCTGGCATCTGCTGGTACTACCAAGGACCCTAGAACATAGCTCTCCACCACGCGCCATCACCTTTGGAGGAGGTAGGGGTGGATACCACGCTGCTGCTTGCTATGCTCCCTGCGACAACGGGACACTTTGTTGGTCATCGTGTTGAGGCTGAGCATCTGCTGGTGTGTGCTGGGCTGCAACCAACCCATCCAGCACGTCGTACTGATGCTCCATCAGCTCTGTGACCTGCCTGCGTCGTCGTGGAGCCATGTACTGTGACACAACTTTTAATCAAGTTAGAGGTTTACCCGGCGGCAAGCAGTGTTACTTGTACTTCCTATGGGACTTTGCATTGTCACTTAGTTCCATTACAAGTCTTGATAGGAATAACAGTTCCCTTAGGTTCATACCCCAAGGTGAAGAGTCACAAGTACAGGGGAACACTGCTCACGGAAGACACCGTCTACTACGGCCCTGTCTCCTTAGCCCACCGCGGAAGGTGCTGCTGTGAAGTCTCACCTGAAAAGGAGGGAATGAGCTTCACAAAGAAGCCAAATAAGTACTACCAATCTCCCACTGGTTTTAACAAGCTGGATAGACATATGGTTTTAACTAATTAAGCAAATTAATCTATTATACTAATAGAGTATGTGCAAAAGCGTAAAGTAACCTATATGGTCATTGGTCTAAACACGTCGGGACCGAAAACCAGTGTAAACCACGGCACTGGGACGAACCCCAAATGTAAGACCTGATTTCCCGGCTTCCGTCCGGTGTTGTCGGATGACTGGCCTAACGCGTCCAGGCTGGGCGACGCGTTAGTGTCACGTCGGGGGTGTCCGACGCGACAGTCATCCGTGTCGCGACGAGCTTGTGGGTCGCATTCTGGCCGCGTCGTGGCTCTCCTTCGCGTCTTCGTGTCGCGCCCGGTCAACGGGTCGCGACTGCTTTATGTCGTCTGACGCCTGTCAGAGTGGCAGGTGTGTTAGTACGTTGTCGTGTTGTCACGGCGCCCATGGGGCGTGCATTCTTGTCGCGGCCCGTGGACCCGTTGCATTAAGGTTGTTAATGGGACGGGGTGGTCCATCACGTTCTGGGTGCCGGGGGCTTAAGGCGCTGGCTGGCTACCCCTTCCCCCTCTCTTTCTTCTTCTCCCATCTCCCTCTCCGTTCGGCGGTGCTCCGCCTCTCCTCTCCCCTTTGAGTGTTTCAGAGGAGGAGGAGGCCGTGCAGGGTGCCTTGGCGTCGTGGACCTTGCGTGGAGCGAGGAGGAGGTGGCCAACCGTCGTGAAGGGCCCCATTGGGGTTCATTCTTCGTGAAGGTAGTATTTCTTGTGCCCTTCTTGATCCAAGTGGATTGGGAGCCCCTTGTGCTTTTTTGATAGATTTACAGCTTTCCCCATGCTCCCCTCCCCCGTGTGTACATGTGTGTATCTTCGTGGGCGACCTGGAATTGAGGATCCCGCTGGTCTGCCTCCCGCTGATGTGAGGCGTCGGCCCCGTCGGCGCGAGCTTAGCGATCGCAACAGGAATGCTGTCGCGGCGCGTTTTCGGGTCGCGAAAGGGTTGCTATCACGACGCCTTGCCCAGTCGCAATAAGGGCGGTCGTGGTGCCCTTCCCCGTCGCGATGGTGTCACGACGGCCTTGGGGGTCGCGATAGTATCTATGTTGCCTCGGGTGTTTCTGTGGGCCCGTTGTGTGTCGACGTGTGCCCCAGGGCAGCTTTTGCCCTTAGGACCTTCTGGTAGGGAACGCGATTGGTTGCCTCCCTGTGTTCAGTGACCGAAGGTGGCACCTTTGTGGCCGTGTCTAGGAATGGTGCCAGGAGGGTCGCGTCTGTGTAATAATTGATTGACTGGCGTCAATCGATTATTATTAGAGCGATGGGTTTCCATGCTATCTGGTAGTGTTCCGAGGTTCTAGCCATTCGTGCGTGTTTGGTTGGCCGACGGCCCTCTTGAGGGTCTGTGCGTGCCTCGTGCTTGTTGGGCTTGTCATGTGTTACAAGCTAGCTGTGCGGCGTGGTTCCTGTTGTGCTTGCCCCGCCTTTCGCCCGGTGCTTGGCACTTGAGGGCTTATCCCGTTCAGATGTTGTCTCCATTTCCTGAGACCCCCGTCCTCGTGAGCCATAGAGGGAGCGTTTGGGCCTACGAGCTTGCTCGAGTTGGCAGCCGACAGAGCGAACTCTGGAGCTGAGGGGAAAACGAGGTGGACACCGGCGCCGAGTCGTTTGTAGAGCCCTCTTGTCTGGGTCTGGGATGCCGAGGGGTTCGGAGTGCTTTCCTGGCACAGACCAGACAGTCCTTTGTCTCACTGCCTCCTCTAACGTTGGTTCCGAAGCCGCATAGGGAGGTCAGGCGTGGGGCCGCAGCTTGGCTAGGCTGCAGTGTTGCGTGTGTTGTGTGTTCTTGGCAGGTCTGTCTCGTTCTTCGGGGAGGTTAGAGGCGAGATACGGCTGGCGAGCGAAGAGGGTGCGGACGACGCATCCCCTTCTTAGCTGCCAGTGGCGGTGGCTTGGTTGTTGTTGTTGTGACGTGTGTTCCCTCACGATGTTTCTAAGTGTTATCCATTACCCAAGCTTGCTTGTCGTGCTGTGCTACCTCAGGGTTTGAGGTATGCTGCTTCTGTTTGTTTGGCTAGTGCATTCTAGAGGGTTTTCCCATAATGGTGCCTTGGTGGTTCTGGTGGAGGTTCTCCCAGGACCGGCTTGTATTGCTTCTGCAGTTCTGCTGGCTACAGTATCTTCTCTGATGGTCCGTGTTGTTTGGTCGTTGGGTTGTGCATTCTGGTGAAGGTTCTCCCAGGATCGCCCTTTGTCGCTTGTCTCTGGCGGAGGTTCTTCCCAGGAGTGCTCTGTGTTCGTTTTGGGCCACCGTTGTGTTGCCCCTGTGGTTTGAAGTGTGTCGTTTGGTTGGGCTGCGTTCTGGTGAGGTTCTCCCAGGACGGCTCTTTTCTCTTTTTGACAGAGGTTCTCCCCAAAGTTGCCTTGTGTTTGCTTTGGTCGTCGCTTCTCCCTCTCGGTGGAGATGAGCTATCATCGTTGTCGGTTGGACTGTCGTGTTACAATCTGCCTGGGCGTTGTCGGTCAAGGCGTTGTGCGCTTGGCCGTGTGTCTGGCCGTGCATTGGCCAGCTTGTCTCGTTAGTCTTTCCATTTTCTTGATTCACCGGTGGGACTTTGTGTGTCCTGTGACTCGGATGGTTTGTTTTGTTTTCCTACGCCCTACGTGCTCTCCCAGATGGTGGTCTGGTGGTGTAGTGGGTGTTTGGCTGGTTGTGCTCTTGTGGAAGCATCAGTCTTGCATTGTGGTTTTCCCTCTCGTGCGTGGAAGAACTCGTTGTGTGTGTCCTCTCCCTGCTTTCCGTTGGTTGCTCGGGGTGACGATGCTCCACTGTGGTGTTGGTTTTGCCAGGGTGCGCATCGTTGCGACCTTCTGGTGGAGTCATCTTCCCTTGAGTTGTTTTGGGTTGAGCTGGTTGCTCCCCTCGTGATGTCGCTTCCTCGTGGCACCGTGGGATGGTGGACTTGTTCGTGCCATTTGTCATCGTGATGGTTTCTTGCTACCTGCCTGGACAACTTGGGGCATTGGGTCCCTGTTGGTGTAGGACGAGGTTGTACCGTTTTCTCATTTGGTTGTAGGCGTGAGTGTTGTTCCGCTGTGCATTAGTCTCTGTGGTTGGCTTGCTCGTGCAAGCGTTGTTCCAGTGTGCGCGCAATTGTGCCTCGGCTTGTGCCTTGGAGACCTTTCGCGTCATCATTTTGGTGTTTGGCCTCTCTATCGGTTGCGATAGAGGTAGTGCTTCCTGCTCTTGCGCGCTAGAGAGTTGCTGCGGTCTTCGCTCCCCGTGCGGCAGAGTCGGTGCTCCGTGTTTTGGTGTGCTTTTTGGAGCCGACGTGGTCGTTGTGCTCTTGAAGTTGTCGGCTTTCCGGGTGCTTCCCTTGTGGGTCTCTGGTGGAGAGTCCCCTTCGGTGGGCCCTATGCCGTTTCGGGCCGTTGGTGCTACTGTGTGTGCTGCACCTTGAGCGTTTTCTATGATGCTTCATGTTGTGTGCCTCAAGGGCTAGGGCAGGCATGGCCTGTTGTGCCTTTCAGGCTTGTGGTCTTTGGCATGTGGCTTTTGGTGGGTCTCTGGTGAAGAGCCCTCCCCCTTAGCCCATGGTGTTGTTTCGGCCGCTGGTGCGCTTGTGTTGCACTTCGCTTAGTTTTGGTGCTTGTGGCAGCACTGTGTGCTCGTGCTCGAGTGTTTTGGATTTGTGCCGTCTGGAGCCTTGGTGCATTGTGTTGTACCTTGGGTGGCTCCCGGTGCTTGTGATAGCACCCTGTGTTGTGCCGTGTGCCTGATCGTGAGCTTTGTGTGTCATTTTACGACTTCGCTCGGTGTTGGAGGCGTGGAGCATTCTGCCTCTAGGACACTTTGTGTTGGCCTGCGCCCTATGGTCGTACCATTATTGCTGTGGGGTGGCTGCTTTACCTTGTCTAGGTAGCCCTATCAGTGGTACGCCAGGCTTTGGTCGTGGCCAGTGTCCCAGTTTTCCCTCTCGCTCTGGGAGCGATCGTGTTTGGCTATGGTACCCTAATTCGGTTTGGGTCCCTCTGAGGTCGGTGTGTTGTTCTCAACCTCTGGGGTTGTTGCTGGTTGGTTGGTCCCCACAGCAGGGTTTGTTGGTGGCTGCAGCTGTGCAGTTCACGGCTGGCATTTTTGGCTGTTCGGGGTGGTTTTAGCGTTGCTCGGCACCTGTTGGGTTGTCGTCCCGATTGGATGCCCCACGTGTGGCTAGAGTGAGCCGTTGGTTTCTCGGCTTGGTGCTCCAGGTGCGTTGGGGCATGTTGTGAGCCGTTGAGTTTTCGGTTCTATGCCTCCCGTGTGTTTAGCATTGTGTGAGCCGTTGGTTTTTTCCGGCCTTGTATGCTCTGCGCGTGTTTGGTTGTGCGAGTGTTGCCGCGAGGAAGTCACATTAAGACAGTGGCTTTTTCGCGCTGGTCTTATGTTTGCTCCATGTGCTTCGTTTCGTGCCTCGAGATCCTTTGGGCTTGCTCCAATTTCGAGGACGAAATTGTTTTTAAGGGCGGTAGAATGTAAGACCCAATTTCCCAGCTTCTGTCTAGTGTCATGGGATGACTAGCACTAACGCATCCAGGCTGGGCGACGCGTTAGTGTCACGTCGGGGGTGTCCGATCGACATTATTCGTGTCGCTACGAGCTTGTGGGTCGCGTTCTGGTCATGCCCTGGCTCTCCGTTGCGTCTTCATGTGGTGCCTGGTCAACGGGTCACGACTGCTTATGTCGCTTCAGTCGTCTGACGCCTGTCAGAGTGGCAGGTGTGTCAGTACGACCTATCGTGTTGTCGCAGTGCCCGTGGGGCACATTCTGATCGCAGTCTGTGGACCCGTCACGTTAAGGGTTGTTAACGCAACGGGGCGTCGCGTTCTCTGGTGCCGGGGCTTAAGGCACGGCCGGCTACCCCTTCCCCCTCTCTCTTTTCTTCTTCCCTTCTCCCTCTCCCTCCGGCGGTGCTCTGCCTCTCCCTCTCCTCTTTGAGTGTTTTAGGCGAGGAGGAGGGCCATGTGTCGCATCGTGGCGTCGTGGCCTTTTGTGGAGTGAGGAGGAGGTGGCCAACCGTCGTGAAGGGCCCCATTGGGGTTCATTCTTCGTGAAAGTTAGGGATTTCTTGTGCCCTTCTCGATCCGAGTGGATTGGAGCCGCTCTTGATTTCTAGATAGATTTACAGCTTTCCCCATGTTCCCCTCCCCCGTGTGTGCATGTTGTATCTTCGTGGGTGACCCAGGATTGAGGATCCCACTGGTCTGCCTCCCGGCTGATGTCGCGACGACTCGGTGCGTCACAACATCAGAGGAGCATTGGCCCTGTCGGGCGCGACCTTATCGCGACACCGTTGGTAGTCGCGATAAGGCTGTCACACCGCGCTTCCTGGTCGTGACAGGATTGCTATCGCGGCGCATTTCTGGGTCGTGACAGGGTTGCTATCGCGACGCCTTGCTCGGTCGCAACAAGGGCTGTCGTGGTGCCCTTCGCCGTTGCGATGGTGTCGCGACGGCCTTGGTGGTCGTGATAGTACCTGTGTTACCTCGGGTGTTTCTATGGGCCCAGTTGTGTGTCAGCGTGTGCCCCAGAGCAGGCTTTGCCCTTAGTTTTGCCCAGCTAGCAAGCCCAGAGGGGGGGTGAATGGGGCTTTAAAACTTCGTTAACTAACCCTGTACACAAAAATGATCACACAAAATACACTTCGATGGATGTTAGTGATAGTGAAGATAAACAGCAATCACACAAAGACAATCGCACAACACAGGGATTATCCTGGTTCGGATCTCCTCTCCTTAGAGTCCTACGTCCCCTGAGCAAAATCTCAGGATTTCACTACCAAGGGTACAGTCCCCCTTAAGGACCCTTACACCCAGGCGTAGCTGGTCTTCCTTCAACCCGAAGGGAATTACAACCCCCTAGATACACACCAGGTCCTCCTTCACAACAGAAGGGAAAGACACCCTGGATCCCACCAGGTCTTCCTTCACAACAGAAGGGAACAACTCAAAATAGTGATCAAAGAGATGATGCCCCTAGATCAAGCTTATAGAACACTGCTTGATCTGAAGCAAGGACTGAGAAGAAGAAGAGATCTACAATAAGGACTCTTCTCAGACCAAAAAGGCTCTCACACAGATGTGAACTTAGCACCGTGAGCAAGAGCTAAAACTAATGAGAGTTTGTTTTTGGCTCTGAGAATGCCTTGCAGAAGGTTGAAGGCGTTGTAGCTTATTATTCTCTAACCATTTTTATCTGTCGAACTTCACTCTTCTATATATGCATGTGTCCTTTGAAGTGTCTTGTTTGAAATTCGAACGTTGAAGTCTCTGTTGTTTTATGCATAAGTGTACGTTAGACTGCTTGACCCTTGGAAGCTTCCAGTCAACAGTCTCTTATCTTTTCATGCACGTAAAGAGAGAAGATCTTCTGTAATATCCTTTGGCTTCTATTTTGTCCAACGTTGTATGACGAGTGTTGTCAGTGACCTGCACACATTACGAGCTCAATAAATAGACAGCTAAGCTGTCTCTTGTCAGTCAACGTTAGATTGATTTTATACAGAAATAGAAGTTTCATTCTGTTCTTCTAAAAAGATATCTACAGAATAAGCAGGAGAATAGAAGATATCGTCTGCATGCATGTAGTGATACGTACTATCGTAATAAATGCATCGCTATCAAAAGATATACGAGAAGACTTGACTTTTCAACAAATTAAAAAATCAGCTCGAAAGGCAAATCGTTATTTTCCACGAAATTGTTATATGCATGACTTATGAAATCGTTTATGTAAATGAGATGATATCATGAAAATCATGTGCGCTCATAAGCACGCTGATGCACTAACAACCAAATTGATGTAGAGACAAATCGTTGTGACTTCATAAGTAAATCGTTATGCATGAGTCGTTATGGTCAGCGATCAAGTCATATGTAACTTAATGAATAGTACAGTGACAGAGTCGATAGTAACTTATTGAATCGTTACAGATATCAAATCGTTATGATCACTAAAGGAATCATTATGAGAGCAAATCGTTATGATCACTAAGGAAATCGTTACAAGACGATAAATCGTTATGATCACTAAAGAAATCGTTATGAGAGCAAATCGTTATGACCACTAAAGAAATCGTTATGAGAGCAAGTTGTTATGATCACTAAAGAAATCGTTACGAGAGCAAATCGTTATGACACTAAAGAAATCGTTACGAGAGCAAATCGTTATGATCACTAAGAAATCGTACAAGACCAAATCGATGCGATCTCTTGTCGAATCGTTGTGAGGGAAAATCATTATGATCACTTATCGAATCGTTGTGAGGGTAAATCGTTGCGATCACTTATCGAATCGTTGTGATGGAAAATCGTTGCGATCACTTATCGAATCGTGTGAGGGCAAATCGTTGCGATCACTTATCGAATTTTTATGAATGTAAGGAAATCGGTATAGCTTCATAGAAATCATTATGATCTTAGACAGATATAATGCTTCAACCTTACATTGTTGTAGAGTGATGAATACTTACATCATAGTTGATTTTTGTTTACCCTTGGTTTATTTCCTGTGCTTAAAATCTCATAATAAATTGTTAGATTAATAATTTATCATTGTTTTGTTAATCATCAAAATAGATGTGTAATTAATTAAATTACATGGGGATAGGACTGATTCATCAATCTCCCCCTTTCTGGTGATGACAAAACTTAACAATTAGCAAAGAAATATAGGGAAATATTGTAGAAATGTGATAGTTCTCCCCCTTTTTGTCATGTAAGCAAAAAAAAAAAAAAACTACAAGAGCTTGAGACAAAGAAAGAGAGAATGAGAAAGGAAGGAGAGAGAGAAACAAGGAGATTTATGGAGCATTAGAGGGTTCAGAGAGATAGAAGGCAGGAGACAAGAGAGATGCAAAGCGCCTAATGACAGGTAGCGCTTGGCGTTCCTGCTCTTCAAAATAGGCTTGAAATGCTCCAAGCTCATACAATAGGAGGGTCCCATGGTGGGAGTCATCCTCTTGATGTGAAGTTGTCTCTGATCTGATATCAAATCCCAGTATTTATCATTGCCAAGAGCTACCTTGTAGGAGAGGAAGAACCAAAACTGGAAAATTGAAGAAACTGAGTGATTTTAAAGGGATAGAAGATCTGATGTTGCCGAAGTTCCTTCTTTAATTCTAGAAAAACCCTATACCGTTCTTCCCATTCAGGAAGGAGTCCCGGACAAGGTGAAGAGAATTTGCATCTACAAAATTTAGCAGGAGTCAGAAGAGGTTGATGGAGCGAGCCTGAGAAGTATTCAACTCTTTAAGTTGTTGAGCAGACAAAGTGTATAGATTTTCCCAACAGCAGGTGACAGGCGCTCACATTCAGATAGAATAGGGGCAAGAACATCTGCCTTGAGGTACCCCTGAAGATACTGCTTGAGGACAAATCTATGAAAAGCAAGGTTACGACCTTCTTGCACAGAGAGCCTAGCCATAACCTGGGCAGCTCGCTCAAACATGAGAGTTCCCACAGATGAATCCATGATCAGGGAGTGAAGTGGAGGAAGGAACACCACATCAGGAATGACCAAAGTGGCAAAGTCAACCAGAGAGGTTCGGTGTGAGCAACCCTGGAACTTAGATCATGGATGGCTTGCCTGAACTGGCCCAGCTGCACCTCGGAATGTTATGAAGATAGCAGTAATCGCAGTACATTTTGTATTTCCGGATTAACTTGATTTCCTTTTGAATGAAGGGTCAAAAATATTTTTGTGATGAATCTGAAACCATTCAGAGAGAGGGAGAGTAGCTTCTCTGGGTGGATATCTGGCGGCTTGAGTACGACGAAAGTGATTGTACAAATCTCTGTTGCTCCGAGCCCATTGTTCTTCAGTTTTGGCTTCAGTCATGGAAAAAATTTTTGACTATTACCTTGGAAAGAAAAGCATAAGGGAAAATGGTATTGAGATGGGCCGAAAGATTTTGGAAGGGAAGGCCAAAGAGGTGAGCAAACACTACCTTTTGAAGAATTCCTCATAGATAGGTTTTGCTTATTGGTAATGGAAAGAGAGAACCAAAGGGGAGGATAACAAGGTTCAGAAGAGATAGGATGGGTAGAAGTGAGTCTCCTTCTTAGGAATAGGACTGGAAGAGCCTGTCCTATGAGAGTGGGTCCCAACAGCCAGGACTGAACGAAGTATGCTACTTCGAATTCATCCTTGATGTCCTGGATTTCTGTGTGAGCTAATTGGGCACCCTCAGAATAATAGTAATGAAATAAGGGGGTTTTGTGGATGGAAGTGGGAAGCAGGGGTGATGGAAGGAGATCAGAAGGCCCTGAAGAAGGACCACTAGAAGAGGCTCCTGCTGAAGAAGATGCAGGGAGAACCTCAACAGAAGATAAGGGTGGAGGAATGGTGGTGGAGGAAGTAGGAGATGAAGGACCACTAGAAGAGGCTCCTGCTGAAGAAGATGCAGGAAGAACCTCAACAGAAGATAAGGGTGGAGGAAGTAGGAGATGAAGGAGTATGGGAGGAGAAAGGTGTAGGTGAGGAAATGGGTCTGGAGCGGGGTCGTTTGAAGGTAAGAGGAGCTAGAGGAGCAGTGGATGAGGTAGGTGGAGAAGGAGGTGCTGGAGTGGAAAGGGTAGGAAGGACAGAGGGCTATGGAGCTACAGCCTGATCTTCTTCTCTTATAGCCAAGATTCCACTGGAGGTGAAGCAACCTCTACTGGCCTGTGGCCTAGATTCCTCAACAGCAACTACTTGTTCAACGTGCTCATCCTCAACAGGAATTGGCCTTGGTGGCCCTACAGATTTTCAGACAAAGGCCCTGATGGCCTATTAGACTCTTCACTTGGCCCTGATGGCCCTACACTACCAGAAGGCTCCCTCATAAACACTGACAAATCTACAAGCATATTCCCAGACTGTCATAATCTTTTCGAAGGCTTTCAAGTTCAGATGACAGTGCTCCTAATGAACGGGCATATGAGCTTTGACTAATAAAAATGGAGGCCATATCTGACCTCATGGAACACAAATTTTGCCTTGCTCATCCAGGAGCTCAACAACAGGTTTCAAATTGATTTTCAACTCTTTTTGCCAGATCTCCTGTGTGGCTTACTGGTGGAGAGGAACTTCTTTAGCCACATTTTTTCTTTGTCTTATCTTGCCCTAACCACGGGCTCTTCATGATCAACTTTTTCAATTTCTTCTTCTGAGGCACATTCCACAATGCCTTCTCTAAACAGATCATCAATGGGGGCATTGGCATTTTGCTCCCCTGAACTGCTGCTCCCTCTTTCTCAATTGACTGCTCCCCCTGAACTGGAGCATCTTCCAAAGGCACATCTTCAGTTCTATTCTTTGCTCCCCTGAATGGGAGCTTCTTCCATAACAATCGAACCAATGTGGCCTGATGCCATGGCTTCTGCAGTTTGAACTTCACTAACTACTGGATCCCTTAAAGAGCTTTGGATGGATTCCAGTACATCTCTAAGTACTGAGCCTACTCGTGAAGAGGGAAGAGGATCCTCTGAACTATGCCCAACAGGCTCAATATCCTCTGGAGGGATATCCTCAATCCTGCTGCTAGATTCAGCTGGTGGTGGTGCTACTGCTGCTTCCACAGATGGTGTTGCTGCTCTTTCTACTGGAGCTGTTGGTTCTATTGCTGGTGGTGGTGCTACTACTGCTACTTCTGCGTCTTGGACCTCTTGGGCTTCACCAATGATGGCTTCACCCTCAGCCACAGAAGTCTTCGTCCAAACTCCATTGACAACCGAAAACCCACTTTTTCTCAAATTTCTAGACCGGATAGCTTGGCCCCTCTCAGACACATCTCCCACCACATTGATGCCATAGTGTTGAAATATCTTGGTGAGCAGATGAGCATAAGGTAGAGAACATTCAGCTTACTCTTTGTATCCCATACTTGCGTGCTTGCAAACTTCATCCTTTCAATCATGATCTCTGCAGTGTTGATTTCTTGGTTCTGGACAGCCCAGAACATCAGGCGGAATCCGCTTTGTGCAAGTGGAGAAGGTGGCACTCCTTGGGACTACTATTTGACACACAATGAAATGCAATAAGCGATTGAACGCTCAACTGGTGATGTCTAGCTTTCCATCCTTCAATCTGAATTCGAGACCAACAATCCCTAGACCTTTCGCCTGGATATCCACAGTATGAACTCCACTATGTCCGGAGGTAGTCACATCGAAGAGAGATGCTAATAGGGCTTATGTGACCCTAATCTGAGTCCCTGACCATGGAAGTCAGGGTTCCGTCTTCCTCTGTCTTCAGACAAACATAGAAGGCTTTCACAAGGTCTAGATAACTTACTTCTGATAGGGGGGCTATCTTTGTCCACTTCAATCAGCCCATAGCTGCGACGATACTGTCCATTCCATTCTTCTGCAGGTCTGCCACATCTACTGCTTTGTGGCGCAAAGCATGGTCCTTACTGAAGCAAATCTTTCCTGTTGCTCAGCAGTAAGAAATGCAGCTCCATAGCCCCCGCGCTGCCGGAGACACAAGAAGAGGCCATGGTTTTGGATGGGAAGAGTTTTTGGATGATCAAAATGGAGAAAGGAGTAGAAACCCTCAAGAAATTTCTCACGGGAAAGAGGTGGAAGCTTCAAGTTTCAGAGAGTCGATGCCGGAGTCGATAGGGTATCGCCCCAGGCACAGGAAGAAGACGATGAAGGGATGTGAATCGTTGCCGCACAGATTTCGGGATATAGAGGAAAATTAAAAGAGTGACTTTTAGAATTTAGAGACACCATAATGGCAGAAAATGCAAAAATGACTAGTTCGATAAGAATAAGCTCTTATAAAATATCGAACTGTCATGACAAAATTAAAATAATTAGCAATAATTGGAATTATGCTTAAATTTTTGGGACGAAAAATAATTTAAATTCTGAAAATTATTATTTCAGTTTTAAACAGATAAAACTTTCACAATTTACACATGCCTAATTCCCTTCTAAGAGATGTAGACCTCTCTTCAGGTAAGCTTTTGTGAAGATATCTGCTAACTGATTGTTTGTATCAATAAATGAAATATCTATGTTACCATTAGCTACTGATCACGAATGAAATGATATCTAACCTCAATGTGTTTAGTCCTTGAGTGTGTACTGGATTTTTGGTGAGATTTATGGCATGGTGTTGTCACATAACAATGGAATTGTCTTGATATGTGCCTATAATCCTCAAGTTGTTGCTTGATCCATAGGAGTTGTGTACAACAACTTCCAGCGACTACGTACTCAGCTTCAGTTGTTAACAGTGCTACTGAGTTTTGTTTCTTGGAGGACCATGATATCAGACATCCTGCAAGAAATTGACAACAAACCACTGGTGCTTTTTCTATCTATCTTGCATCCAGCATAGTCAGCATTAGAATATCCTACTAAGTAATTTCACATGACTTTGGATACCAAAGACCTAAATTATGAGTTTTAGCTAAATATCTAAAAATTCTTTTTACTGAAATTAGATGAGATTCTTTAGGATCTGCTTGGTATCTAGCACACATGCATACACTAAATAAAATATTAGGTCTCTGCTATTAAGTAAAGTAAAGAACATATCATACCTCTGTAGATCTTTTGATCTACTTTCTTACCATCCTGTTGATGTACTCATAGGTGTTGACAGTGGCTTGGCATTTTCGAATCCAAATTCTTTAAGAGTTCCTTGGTGTATTTAGCTTGACAGATGTGGGTCCCATCTTTTCCTTGCTTGATTTGCAATCCAAGGAAGTAGATTAGCTCCCCCATCATGCTCATTTCGAATTCTCCCTGCATAAGCTTTTCAAAGTACTTGCAAAGAGATTCATCAGTTGGACCAAAAATTATGTCATCTACATAAATGTGTACAAGTAGTATGTTTGATCTTGGACTTGATAAATAGTGTACCATCTACTTGACCTCTACTGAAACCATGGTCTAATAGAAATGAGCTAAGCCTTTCATACCAGGCTCTAGGTGCTTGTTTTAAACCATATAGTGCTTTGTGTAGTTTAAAAACATGATTCAGAAATTTAGTGTCATCAAAACCTGGAGGTTGTTCTACATAAATTCCTCCTTAATAATATTTAGGAATGCAGACTTGACATCCATTTGAAATAATTTCAAGTCTAGTGTAGATGCATATGCAAGTAAAATTCTAATAGCCTCTAGCCTAGCTACAGGTGCATAGGTTTCATCGAAATCTATGCCTTCCTCTTGGGAATAGTCTTGAGCTACAATCTGGCCTTGTTTCTTAAGATTACACCAGCTTCATCCCAATTGCTTCTAAACACCCATTTGGTGCCAATAAAGATGATCTGATGGTCTAGGAACAAGTGACCACATATGGTTTCTCTTAAACTGATTCAGTTCATCCTGCATGGCTAAAATCCAAAATCATCAGTGACAGCTTCATTGACTGTCCTAGGCTCTATTTGCGAAACAAATTCTAGGTAATCGCAAGGATTATATTACCTCTTGTTCTTACCCCTACAGTTGGATCCCCAGTTATATTCTCAGGTGGGTGATCCTTTTGTATTTCCACTCCTTGGAAGGTTTTGATGTGGAATTTCTTTTTCTTGCAGATCTTCCAGAGGTGGATCTTCTTTGTCCTCAAATGATGTATTCTTTAGCTATTCGGACAATTCATCTGTATTGTCATTATCACTATTTTCTTCCTTCTCAAGGAAGGATTAGTCTCATCAAAGATAATGTGAACATATTGTTCAATTAATAAGGTGCGTTTATTAAATACTTTATAGCCTTTGGTTTTAGAAGTGTACCCCATGAACTGCCTTCATCTGATTGGCATCTAACTTACCAATATCTATTTGCATTGTTGTGGATGAAGCAAGGACAACTAAATGTCCTGAAGTGACTGATCTTTGGCTTCTTTCCTTTGTACAGCTCATAAGCTTTCTTTAGTATGGCCTGATCATTACTCTATTTATGAGGTAACTAGCTGTGTTCACTGCTTCAGCCCAGAAAATCTTGGTAGATCATATTCTGACAGCATTGTTCTCACCATGTCTAATAGAGTTCTATTTTTCCTCTCAGCACCCCCATTTTGCTGTGGTATCCTCGGTGCTGAGAAGTTGTGCTCAATTCCTTGATCTCACAGAACTTGACCAAATTTTCATTTTGGAATTCTCCTCCATGATCTGATAGGATTCCAACAATGCTATATCTCTAATCCTTTTGTACTTCTTGCTGAAACATACAAAGCTGTCAAATGTATCATCTTTATGTTACAAGAATGAGACCCATGTGAATCTGGAATAGTCATCAACTATAACGAATCCAAATTCTTTACTCCAAGACTCGTGGTCCTCATTGGCCCAAATAAGTCCATATGAAGGAGCTCTAAGGGTTTACAGGTGGTTACCACAGTTTTTGATTTGAATGAGCTCTTAGCATGCTTTCCTTTAGCACATGGTCTGCAAATACCATCCATTTTTGTGCTGACCTTTGGTAGACCTTCCACTAGGTTTCTCTTTATCAGCTTCTCATACCATCCAAAACTGCAATGGCCCAATCTTCTGTGCCACAGCTCAGTTGACTACTCTTTGCTTGCTGCTAAACAGATATCTTGCTCCTTTAATTCTTCAAGATATAGCACGTACAGGTTCTTTCCCTGTAGGCTTCAAAAATGACTACTCCATCTTTCATGATGCTGCACTTGGATTCTTGAAATTTTATCTAATGACCTTGTCACAAAGCTGGCTTATACTGATGAGATTATGCTTCAGACCTTTCACGCACAGAACTTCTTCAATTACTGTTTTTCCTTGTTGCTTACTGAACCACTGCCAATAACAGTCCCTTTCCGTTGTCTCCATAGTGATTGTTCCTTCTTTAGCTTCGAGGTGAGAAAATAGGTTTTTTTTCCTGACATGTGCCTTGAACATCCATATCCAAATACCATTTGAATGCTCGAAGATTTCCCTGAAATAAAAACATATCATCAATTTTCTTTTGATTATCCACCTTTTATATTTAGTTGGACATGTTGTCTTGTTGTGACCTAGTTTGTTGCCGTGACTGCAGCATGTTGTTCTAGTTACTTTTTCAGGATATTTAAGGTTAGCTTTGTATGCTATGTCTTGTTCAGGTACAAATTTTGGAGTTGGATATGTCTTAGGGTATATATTGTGCCTTCATTATCTGGGGGCGTATAGCCTAGAAATGTTCCTTTTTCCTGACCGTTAGCACCTCTCAGTATTAGAGAATTCTTACCATTAGTGAATTTTCTAATGTATTTGATAATTTATCATTTTCTTTTGTTAAAATTTGGTTTCATTTTTTAGTTCGTCTGAACTTTCTTATTTTTCTAATTTTGTTATTTGTTCATTTTTATCTTTTAGATTTTCGCATAGCAATTCATTCTTCTTTTGAGTTCATTAACTTGCTTCTCTAGTTGTTCAATTTCTGATTTTAAGTCTGAATTGTATTCTCTAGACATGTAATATTTTTCTTACTAGCTTTTAGTAATTTAGATATTTCTCTATATTTACCATATAATTCATTAAAAGTATCTTCTAAGTTATCTGAATCAGAATCATTGTAGGAATCAAAGGATGAGTCAGAGGTTACCTTTTCTATGACGTCTTCTATGAAGGCTAAGTTAGCCTTTTCTTCTTCCTCACTGGTTGACTCGCTATCCGAGCACACTGTTGTCCCAAGCTGCTGCCATGGCTTTCTTCTTATGTCTTCTGAACTTTCTTGAACTGTCCTTCTTTCTGAATTCAGTTTTCTTTAGTTTTGGACACTCTGCCCTGATGTGTCCTGGCTTTTGCACACATAACAAGTTGGTTCATTCTTTTTGATGTCCTTTGCTTCAGATTTCTTGAAATCCTTTCCCCTTTAAAATATCGTCTGCCAGATGGATACTTCTTTCTTGGCCAAAATCTGCTGCACTTTCCTAGACAGCATTGCTTCTTCGTCTTCACTATTTTCATTGTTGTCTTCGTCTTCTGATGGTTCCTCAGAGCTGCCTTCTGCTGCTTTGAGAGCATTGGTGTGTTTATTCTTGCTTGATGACTCCTAATCTCTTCCATGTTTATCTCATGGGCCATGAGGGAACCCAATGAGTTCTCCAATGACATCTTCTTTAGGTCATTGGCCTCTTCTATAGCTGTTACCTTAGGAGTCCATACTGCTGGAAAGATCTTAGAATCTTTCTTACCATTTCTCCAATTTCATATGTCTACCAAGACCACGCTAACCCATTTGTTATATCTGTAAACTGCTGAACATCTGGGTTATAGATTATCTCGGCTGCATCTGAAACTTTTCATATTGAGCCACTAGTATATCTATTCTTGTTTCTTTGACTTTATCAGTCCCTTCATAGGTGATTCTCAGCTTCTCCCACATCTCCATTGCAGATTTGCAAGCTGAGACTCTGTTGAACTCTCTTGCTAAGAGCACAACACAAGATACTCTTAGCTTTGCAGTTGAGGAGATCTTCTTTCTATCATCGTCTGTCCAATTCTGCCTTGAGTTTAGGACAATGAGATCTCCTTCTTCTATGATTGATCAGATCTGAAAATTGAATCCTTGTAAGAAGTACTCCATTCTGGTCTTCCATAATTGTAGTCTTCACCGTCGAAGAGAGGAGGTCGGTTGACAAACTGACCCTCAATGTTTCCTTGAGCTGCCATTTGATCTTTCTCTTAAGATCGTTGGATCTTTTTCTTTGTTGAAGAGACTAGCTCTGATACCACTTGTTGCCCAGCTAGCAGCCAGAGGGGGGGGTGAATGGGGCTTTAAAACTTTGTTAATTAACCCTGTACACAAAAACGATCACACAAAATACACTTCGATGGATGTTAGTGATAGTGAAGATAAACAGCAATCACACAAAGACAATCGCACAACACAAGGGATTATCCTGGTTCGAATCTCCTCCCCTTAGGAGCCCTACGTCCAGTCCCTGACCAAAATCTCAGGATTTCACTACCAAGGGTACAGTCCCCCTTAAGGACGCTTACACCCAGGCGCAGCTGGTCTTCCTTCAACCCGAAGGGAATTACAACCCCCTGGATACCACACCAGGTCCTCCTTCACAACAGAAGGGAAAGACACACCCTGGATCCCCCCAGGTCTTTCTTCACAACAGAAGGGAACAACTCAAGAAATAGTGATCAAAGAGATGATGCCCTAGATTAAGCTTATAAAAACATGCTTGATCTGAACAAGGACTGAGAAGAAGAAGAGATCTACAATCAAGGACTCTTCTCAGACCAAAAAGGCTCTCACACAGATGTGAACTTAGCACCGAGAGCAAGAGCTAAAACTAATGAGAGTTTGTTTTCGCTCTGAGAATGGCTTGCAGAAGGTTGAAGGCATTGTAGCTTATATTCTCTAACCACTTTTATCTTGTCGAACTTCATTCTTCTATATATGCATAAGTGTCCGTTGAAGTGTCTTGTTTGAAATTTGAACGTTGAAGTGTCCGTTGTCTTTATGCATAAGTGTACGTTAGACTGCTTGACCCTTGGAAGCTTCCAGTCAACAGTCTCTCTATCTTTTCATGCACGTAAAGAGAGAAGATCTTCTGTATATCCTTGGCTTCTATTTTGTCCAACGTTGTATGACGAGTGCCATCAGTGACCTGCACACATTACGAGCTCAAACAATAGACAGCTAAGTGTCTCTTGTCAGTCAATGTTAGATTGATTTTATACAGAAATAGAAGTTTCATTCGTTCTTCTAAAAAGATATCTACAGAATAAGCAGGAGAATAGAAGATATCGTCTGCATGCATGTAGTGATACGTACTATCGTAATAAATGCATCGCTATCAAAAGGATATACGAGAAGACTTTGACTTTTCAACAAATTAAAAAATCAGCTCGAAAGGCAAATCGTTATTTTCCACGAAATCGTTATATGCATGACTTATGAAATCGTTTATGCAAATGAGATGATATTCATGAAATCATTGTGCGCTCATAAGCACGCTGATGCACTAACAACCAAATGATGTAGAGACAAATCGTTGTGACTTTATAAGAAAATCGTTATGCATAAGTCGTTATGGTCAGCGATCAAGTCATTATGTAACTTAATGAATAGTTACAGTGACAGTCGATATGTAACTTATTGAATCGTTACAGAGATCAAATCGTTATAATCACTAAAGGAATCGTTACGAGAGCAAATCGTTATGATCACTAAGGAAATCGTTACAAGACCAAATCGTTATGATCACTAAGAAATCGTTATGAGAGCAAATCGTTATGACCACTAAAGAAATCGTTATGAGAGCAAACTGTTATGATCACTATAGAAATCGTTACGAGAGCAAATCGTTATGACCAATAAGAAATCGTTACGAGAGCAAATCGTTATGATCACTAAAGAAATTGTTACAAGACAAATCGATGCGATCACTTATCGAATCGTTGTGAGGGAAAATCATTATGATCACTTATCGAATCGTTGTGAGGGCAAATCGTTGCGATGACTTATCGAATCGTTGTGATGGCAAATCGTTGCGATCAATTATCGAATCGTTGTGAGGGCAAATCGTTGCGATCACTTATCGAATCGTTGTGAGGGTAAATCGTTGCGATCACTTATTGAATTGTTGTGAGAGCAAATCGTTGCAATCACTTATCGAATCTTTATGAATGTAAGGAAATCGTTATAGCTTCATAGAAATCTTTATGAACTTAGTCAGATATAATGCTTCAACCTTACATTATTGTAGAGTGATGAATACTTACATCATAGTTGATTTGCTTATTTACCCTTGGTTTATTTTCTGTGGTTAAAATCTCATAATAAATTGTTAGATATTAATCATTTATTGTTTTGTAATCACCAAAATAGATGTGTAATAATTTAAATTATATGGTGATACACTGATCATCACTTAGGACCTTCTGGTAGGGAACGCGATTGGTTGCCTCCCTACGTTCAGTGACCGAAGGTGACACCTTCGTGGCGTGTTCTGGCAGTGGTGCCAGGAGGGTCGTGTCTGTGTAATAATCTATTGACGGTGGTCAATCGATTATTAGCAAAGTGACAAGTTTCCGTGCTGTCCGGTAGTGTTCTGAGGTTCTAGCGTTCGTGTGTGTTGGTTGGCCGACGGCCCTCTTGAGGGTCTGTGCATGCCTCGTGTTTGCTGGGCTTGTCGTGTGTTACAAGCCACGGTGCGGCGCGGTTCCTATTGTGCTTGCCCCGCCTTTCACCCGGTGCTTGGCAGTAGTTGAGGGCTTGTCTCGTTCAGAGTTGTCTCCATTTCCTAGGACCTCGTCCTTGTGAGCCTTAGAGGGAGCATTCGGGGCTACGAGCGTGCCCGAGTTGGCAGCCGACAGAGCGGACTCTGGAGCTGAGGGGAAAACGAGGTTGGACAGCGGTGCCGAGTCATTTGTAGAGCTCTCTTGTCTGGGTCTGGGATGTCAAGGGGTTCGGAGTGCTTTCCTGGGACGTCCAGACAGTCCTTTGTCTCACTGCCTCGCTCTACGTTGGTTTCAGAGCGCGTAGGGAGGTCAGCGCGTAGGGCACCAGCTTGGCCAGGCTGCGGTGTTGCGTGTGTTGTGTGTTCTTGGCGGTTCTATCTCACTCTTCCGGGGAGGTTAGAGTTGAGAGCCGAGTGGCGAGCGAAGAGGGTGCGGATGGCGCATCCCCTTCTTAGCTGCCAGTGGCCGTGGCTTTGTTGTTGTTGTTGTGACAAATTTCCTCACAACATTTCTAAGTGTTATCTGTTGCCCTAGCTTGCTTGGCGGTTATAGCCTGGCCGTGCGTAGTTTCCGTGGGCATCGTTGTCTGGCCTTGTGCAGACCCATGCTTCTAGTGGTTTCCGCTTTGGTGTTCACTCGTTCCGTAGTCCCATTCTTGGGTGCCAGTCCGTGGTGGCATCGGCGAGTGTGGTTTCCCAACCTGGTGGTGTGTCCAGGGTCTGGGGTGGTTTGCTTGTGGGCCCTCAACTCGTGGAGGTTTGAGGTGGCCGTGCTTGAGGTGAGATGTCATTCTCACTTGTTGTTGCGTAGTCTCGGCGAGTGTGCCGAGCGTTGCTTCCACTCTGTGCTCGACTCCGTTGGTTTCTGCAGGAGTCCTGTGTGTGTGGCCCGACCTCGGTTGGTGGTTGTGGCATTGCGCTATTCTCTTCCGCTGCTTAGTAGTATCATGATGTAGGTGTTTCTCACTTTACAGCTTTCTAGTGTAGTTTTCCCGTTTTCAGAGTTCCTGCTGCTCTGGCCGGTGAGGGACTGGTAATCCCTACTTGGCCTTGTTCGCGAGGCTCACCCCCCTTACTTCCTTCAGCTAGGGGCTCATCGTCGCAGGAGCTCGGTGTTGGACGGGTTGTGGAGGCGGCTGTGGCGCGCGTGTTGTTGACACCAGCAGTGAGAGCTGAGTGTGGTGAGCTCTTGTAGCCGAGTGAGCTGAGAGTTGTGTTTTGCAAGTCCTGGGTATGCCCCTAAGGACTGCACCTTTCTTCTTGTACATGTGCTTTTGCTGGGACTCATTGTACAGACTTTTGTATATTGTACATATTGTTATAGTTATTTAATTCAGTACATATCTCACTAGACTAGTTCTTCTAACCCTTCCGGATCTTCGGATCCATGGGTGGCGACGTGAACTTCGCGGCCCTAGCGAAGGTCCGGGAGGTCGGGTTGGGTCGTTACAGTTGGTATCAGAGCAGGGTCTACTGAGATTTGTAAGGAAGTAATAACTATAGCTGTCCCAAAGAAAGGTACTAGTGCACTGCTGACACCGTCCGACTAGTGTTAGGCTTATGCCTTTGATTGTTTTGCAGGTGTGCGGGTTCCCTGCATGTTTCGTGTGCGCGCTGCAGTAGGTTGCGGTTGTTGCTGCGTCGCGTGCGTGGCGAGTGTGGTCGCTCGACGTGTTCGTGCCGTAGAAACGCGGTTGTCACGGGACTCACTGGCAGTGGTCTTCCTTGTGTGGAGGACGCTTGCAGGCAAGTCCAAGTGCAGTGCTCCTAGTCGTCTTCGGCGCATTTGAGTGTGTGTGCGTCGCGAAGGCTGAGAGAGCTTGCATGTGTTATGGCCTTCACGGTGTAGGGTGTTGCCTGGGAACCGGTCGAGGTGTCTCTGCCTTGTTGATTGCCCCTTTTGTTGCTGGGGTGTGTGTTGTGTTGGTCTTGTGTGTGACCCCCTGTTTGTGCGCTGTTGTGCGTTGTGCTCTGCTCAGTCGACGTTGTTGCTTTGGCTAAGCAGATGTTGTGTGCCGTGTTGCATCACTAGTTGAGCGCTACGACACTTTCCTGTGGTTGTGTTCAGCCTGGCAAGCTAGTTGTGAGCTCTGGGGAGGTGCTCCCTGTGTTCTTCTATGTTGTTCTGGAGGGAGTGAGGTTTCCCCAGAACTGTGTTGTGCCGTTTTGGTTGCTGTTGTGTTGCCTCGAGGCTGAGGTGCATCGCTTGGTTGCCCTGTGTTTGGTGAGGTTTCCAGAACTGTTTGTTGTTGTCCTGGTGAGGGTTTCTCTCAGGACTGCTCCGTGCTCATTTCTGTCGTGCTGTGCTACCTCAGGGTTTTGAGGTATGCTGCTTCTGTTGGTTTGGCTGGTGCGTTCCTGAGGGTTTTTCCCAGAACAGTGCCTTGGTGGTTATAGTGGAGTTCTCCGAAGACCGGCTTGTATTGCTTCTGCGTTCTTCTGGTACAGTATCTCTCTGATGGTCCGTGTTGTTTGGTCGTTGGTTGTGCATTCTGGTGAAGGTTCTTCCGATCGCCCTTGTTGCTTCTCGCGGAGGTTCTTCCCAGGAGTGCTATGTGTTCATTATGGGACCAGTGTGGGCTCTGTGGTTTGAAGTGTGTCGTTCGGTTGGGCTGCATTTTGGTGAGGTTCTCCGGGATGGTCATGGCTCTTTCTGGCGGAGGTTCTCCCCAAGTGCATTGTGTTTGCTTTGGTTGTCGCTGCTCTCTCTTGGTGGAGATGAGCTATCATCGTTGTCGGTGGACTGTCTGTGTTACAGTCTGCCTGGGCATTGTAGGTCAAGGCGTTGTGCGCTTGGCGGTGTGTCTGGCCGTTGGTTTGGGCCAGCTTGTTCGTTAGTCGTTACAAGTTTCTCGATTACGCCGGTGGGACTTTGTGCAACGACCCACTCCACCGGTACGGTTATACCAACCCACGTCGGATGAGAGCAAGCCGCTGGGGAGAATACCCCAACAAGTAACAAATGAGCTGAGATATACACAAATAGAGTTGAATAAATGCAACGGAATTTAAATGAATCTCATTCCATCAACTTTTAAATCCACATACCACAGTCTGTATAGTTCAACAAGAGATAACATAAGAGCAAAAGGTTCCAAATACATAGCCGACTCCAAGTACATTTGAACAAAATCCAAATTTCAATTGTAGCATTACATACTTATGAAATATAAACTACAACTCTTCAATCCCTTGGTCCAACTCCACTTCAAATCTTGCTAGCTCCTCAACTGCTAGTTTCTTGAAATGTTTAGCAAGAGTGAGTCTACGCAATAGACTCAGCAAGTACTTAAGATTCAATACATACATGCTTTTTACCAACTAACACAATAAAATTCAGCAGTTAAATCATACATGATCATGCTATACCCTAAACAAATTCCATTAACAATTATCTAAACAAGTGTAAAACTAATATCTAAACAAGATCACTAACATCATGGTGTCATTAACATGAGTAAAATACACATTCATACGTTTTCATGCTTTATCCAAGTCATTGTAAAGTTGCACAACTAAACCATGGAAACATATACAAGATAGGTAGCACTCCTAGCATGATTTCTAACTCACTTCGCATGCAATCATAACAATTTACTTCACATTTAGCTTGCTGATTATACAAATTTTATCACATTCATATTACCTTTGCATAGGATCACCTTTAACTATACAACAAATGATACTAAACAATGTACATCCATCACTCAAATTCCACGAATATGAAAGCTATACTTACATTTTGGTACTAATGGTAACATCACTTTTAACAATACAATTTATACATAAACACATACACACACACATTTGTACACATCAATAAACAATTTTCAATTAACACTATTGTCATTTAGCCTTATACTATTTTCTCATTACACACAACCATATGATAACCTTGGCTTTCACATACACTCACTTTGTTCCATCACACAATACTTATACATTTCCCATTAATTCCTCTTTCACATTAACACACTTCTTATCATTTCACTTTTGCCATAACATGTGCCACATTTACACATATCTTGCACATACCTTGTGCTATGAACACATACACTTTTCACATCACACTTATACTTAATTTCACTTAATGCCAAGACACAACCCAACACCCCATAGACGATCACATGAACATACACATTCACATTCACTTACTTCATCACCGGCACAGTGATAAGTCTTTGTTCCTGCAGAAACCGGGGAAAGCCCTTCCCACCATTACCAGTGGAACTTGTCCACCTCCAGGATTTTACAAGACCTTTGCCAGGGTATACACTTTAACAAGACCCTCCTAGGGTATCACATATCACATTGAGCTTTCCGTAGGGGCATTACTACGGTACAGCTCCAAGCATCTAGGGTGGCAGTGTCTTATGGGCATGTTTGTTTATCTTATCACATTAATCATTTTACACACCTACACCACTTGTTCTCTCACATCCCATGTACACACTCATACATAATTCATACACACATAAGTCCTCATTTACTGATTTTAACCTCACTGTTGCAACTGCCAAATAATCATAATACAGATATAATCATACTGAAATTACTGAATCACATCAAGTCACAATTAACATGCTCACATAGTCATTTTTCACATATAAAAATCCATAACAATACTTACTGTCATCAAAATAACATGAGATTTTAACCACAGAAAATTTTAAGGTTATAGTCGCAAATCCAATTTTTCAGATTTTTCTGAATTATATTACATTTACAGAAATTTAAAACATTCAGTTTCATGCTATTCATAATTCACTTTAACATGGAACATAACACGAACATCAGATTTAACCATTCACAACCCTGATTCTAACATAGTCATCATCACAGAAATTTTCCCTTGATTTATTGCACAGCACACAATTTAATGTAAATTTTACAATTTCTATGCATGTCTTTCATTTCTAAAACAGAAATTCCAGTAAATCCCACGGTCATGGAAAATTTCTCAAAATTCTAGGGCATGGACTGATACATATGCACATGGTATAGAAAAATCTAGGGCATTTAATTCCTCAGGAATTAGGTAGACAGTAGATGAACATGCATAATCCATCTTTTCCCAACATATATTTCAATAATCTAAAAATTCATGCCATCCACAGAAAAATGCAGAAATTTCCACACACATCACATTATCTATTTTACATAGCATATAAAATTTACACTATATCCTCATTGCGAAAACATATCGAAAATAATCATCTACCAGGAAGAACAGCTCACTGTTCTATCCTGAAGAACTTGGCGGCAGCCTCTGGCCGTTCAAGGGTTTGGACGGCACGATCGCTGGACGCCGATGGGAGATCTTGGCGTCAAGGGTATTGACGCCAAGTTCCTGTCTATGCAACAGCACAGACCGAACTACAAATACCAAGTGAAAATGAGGGTCCAGGACACGATTTAAAATCCATAAAAATTGCTGGGACCTAGGACACATGTATGGGATTGAGATCTATGGGTTACTTGCCTCTCAATTAAATCTACAAGATCGGAATAAGCTGATGAAGCCCTCCTTGGGCAATGCCAAGAAGCCTCCAGAAATCCTTGCTCTGGGTTCTAGGGGGTTGCAGGCTGCAGTCCAACGCCAGGGAAGCCTTCTCCTACGTATGGCCTTCCTCCTTGTCGTAGAAGATCACCAGAAAACGCCTCCAGTCGCCGGATCCAAGCCCTCCAAGGTCAGTCCTTCCTCTCTCTCTCAGTTAGGGTTTCCTTTCTAGTAAAGGGCCAAGAGAGCTCTCTAGGTTGCAAAAGGGATGTGTTTTACAGATTAGGGGACAAGAGGGGCTCGTGCAGGGGCTGAAGGGACAGGTAAGAGCCGTTGGGAAGACATCTCCCCAATCAGAAGCCTGGCCCAATGAGTGCTCTCTGCGCTCTGTTGCGCACAGAAAATTAGGGATATTAACGTCCACATCCATGGACGGCTACATTAGGGTTGGCGTCAGTCGATATGGATGCTGACATATCATGGGCGTCCATCCATGTTGACGCCAAGACACTCTTCTGCCAGAACTTAAAAATCATGCAGAACCATGCTTAATCCACACATATATGCACATGAAACCTATGTAGTATAGTGTATACACCACTACACCATGTAACATCCAATATTTACTACTAATCCTACACATACATACATAGGTACATCAAGATAATAACACGTACATGAATATCTTCATACGCATACAATGTATATATATATATATATATATATATATATATATATACATACATATATATACACACAACATGACTCACATACAAAGAACTGTGTTTACACTACGTATATACTACAATGTATAAGGTATAATATGTATATTACCACACCGTGCAATCCATAACATTTATACCTGGGCATACACATGCATACATAAGTATACCAAGTTGTTACATATGTAAAATTAGGTACACAATATCACATGCATAAAATAACATACATGCGTACATACACATATGCACTTCATATATTCGTACACAATATCCATGAAAGGGGTAATATAAGGTACACTTCAATATTTAGATGGTACTTGCATAATATTTGAATAGATGCCTTATACACAAAATTGGCCATTACTCATATTCACGATAATAATATACATACACGCATATACACATGCAAATTTATATCTATAATATGCGTCATTTTCATGCACGCCATTTATGCAAGAACAAGTAAACATCATATACATAAAATAGAAGCGGGAAAAAAAAAGAAATTCGGGGCCTTACACTTTGTGTGTCCCCGTGGCTCAGATGGTTCATTTTGTCTTTTTGCGCCCTGCGTGCTCTCCCAGATGGTGGTCTGGTGGGTGTAGTCGGTGTTTGGCTGGCTGTGCTTCTTGTGGAAGCGTCAGTCTTGCGTTGTGGTTTTCCCTCTCGCTGTGGAAGAGACTCATTGTGTGTGTCCTCTTCATCTGCTTTCCGTTGGTTGCTCGGGGTTGCGATGCTCCACTGTGGTGTTGTGTTGCCAGGGTGTGCATCGTTGCGACCTTCTGGTGGAGTCATCTTCCTTGAGTTTTTTTGGGTTGAGCTGGTTGCTCCCCTCGTGCTATCGTTTCCTCGTGGCACCGTGGGTTGGTGGACCTCTTCCTGCCATTTGTAATCGTGATGGTTTCTTGCTACCTGCCTGGACACTTGGGGCATTGGGTCCCTGTTGGTGTAGGGCGAGGTAGTACCGTTTTCTGGTTTGGTTACAGGCGTGAGTGTTATTCCACTGTGCATTGGTTCTCTGTGGTTGGCTTGATCATGCAAGTGTTGTTCTAGTGCGCACTCAATCATGCCTCGGCTTGTGCCTTGGAGGCCTTTCGCATCTTTGTTTTGGTGTTTGGCCTCTCTATCGGTTCTGATAGAGGTAGTGCTTCCTGCTCTTGCACGCAAGGGAGTTGCTGCGGTCTTCGCACCCTGTGCGGCAGAGTTGGTGCTCCGTGTTTTGGTGTGCTTTTTGGAGCCGACGTGGTCGTTGTGCTCTTGAAGTCGTCAGCTTTCCAGGTGCTTCCCTTGTGGGCCTGTGGTGGAGAGTCCCCTTCGGTGGGCCCTGTGCCGTTTCGGGCCGTTGGTGCTACTGTGTGTGCTACACCTTGAGCGTTTTCTCCAATGCTTCATGTTGTGTGCCTCAAGGGCTGGGGCCGGCATGGCCTGTTGTGCCTTTCAGGCTTGTCGTCTTTGGCGTGTGGCTTTTGGCGGGTCTCTGGTGAAGAGCCCTCCTACTTAGCCCATGGTGTTGTTTCGGCCGCTGGGGCACTTGTGTTGCACTTCACTTAGTTTTGGTGCTTGTGGCAGTACTGTGTGCTCGTGCTCAAGTGTTTGGATTTGTGCCGTCTGGAGCCTTGGTGCATTGTGTTGTACCTTGGGTGGCTCCCGGTGCTTGTGATAGCACCCTGTGTTGTGCCGTATGCCTGATCGTGAGCTTTGTGTGTCGTTTTAACGACTTCGCTCGGTGTTGAAGGCGTTGAGCGTTCTGCCTCTAGGACACTTTGTGTTCCCTGCGCCCTGTGGTCGTACTGTTACCACTGTGGGGTGGCTGCTTTGCTTGTCTAGGTAGCCTTATTGGTGGTACTCCAGACTTTGGTCGTGGCCAGTGTCCCGGTTTTCCCTCTCACTCTGGGAGCGATCGTGTTTGGTTGTGGTACCCTACTTCAGTTTGGGTCCCTCTGAGGTCGGTGTGTTGTTCTCAACCTCTGCAGTTGTTTCGGTTCCCGTGTGGTTGTGTGCCTTTCTGGCGGTTGGCATGTTGTTACCCGCACTAAGCCCTGTATGAGTGTAGCGGGTGTGCTGCCAACTCTTCGTTGGTTCTCCGTTGTGCGTGGTGTTGGTGAGTCTGGAAGCCGATGGCGGAGTCTCCTGTCGGTTCGTTCGGTGACAGTGAGTCTTATTGGCTTCTAGTACTCGACCACGTGGTTTGATGACGTTGTGAGGTGCTCGGCTTTGGCTTAACCTCAGACGTCTTCCGTGCTTCCGTCGCGGTGTGCCACGTTGTGGAGTGTGTGAGTCCCAGTTTCTGTGGCTCCACGTGCGTTTGGTGTCCTTGTTGGACCACAAGGAAGGTCTGGGTGAGACATAGTGGTGACAGCGGATGTCATTTTCACGTGTTGAGGGTTCCTCCGCATGCATTTTCTGTCCCTATTGGGCCGCGAGGAAGGTCTGGGTGAGACCTAACGGTGACAGTGGACGTTGTTCCGTGTGTTGCAGATTCTCTGCGAGCGCGATGTTGCTCTGGTTCTCGTCGCTCGCGTGGCTTCTTGGTTGGGCTAGTGACCGATGCCAGCTATCGCTAGTAGCGTGAGGCCGTTCTCTTGAGACTTTTTGTTGGTTCTCAGGTGTTTCTTGTGTTGTTGTCAGCAACTGCGTCCTCTGTCGAGTTTGGCTGGTGACAGAGTGGGTTGCTGGTTGGTTGGTCCCCATAGCGGGGTCTGTTGGTGGCTGCAGTCATGCGGTTCATGGCTGGCATTTTCTGTTGTTCGGGCTGGCTTTGGCGTTGCTCGGCACTTGTGGGGTTGTCGTTCTGATTGATGCCCGACGTTGGCTGGAGTGAGCCATTGGTTTCTCGGCTTGGTGCTCCAAGTGCGTTGGGGCATGTTGTGAGCCGTTGGGTTTTCGTTATGTGCCACCCGTGTGTTTAGGGCTTGTTGTGTGAGCCGTTGGTTTTTTTCGACCTTGTATACTCCGCGCGTGTTTGGTTGTGCGAGTGTTGCCACGAGGAAGTCGCATTAAGACATTGTGGCTTTTTCACGTTGGTCTTACGTTTGCTCCCTGTGCGTCGTTTTGTGCCTCGAGATCCTTTGGGCTTGCCCCAATTTCGAGGATGAAATGATTTTAGGGGAGGTAGAATGTAAGACCCGATTTCATGGCTTCCGTCCGGTGTCGTGGGATGACTGGCCAGTAATGCATCCAAGCTGGGTGACGTGTTAGTGTCGCGTCGGGGGTGTCCGACACGACAGTCATCCGTGGAGCGACGAGCTTATGGGTCGCATTCTGGTCGCACCCTAGCTCTTTGTCGCGTCTTCGTGTCACGCCTAGTCACGGGTCGCTACTGCTTTATGTCACTTCGGTCGTCTGAAACCTGTCAGAGTGGCAGGTGTGTCAGTACGGCCTATCGTGTTGTCACGGCACCCATGGGGGGCGCGTTCTTGTCACGGTCCGTGGACCCGTCACGTTAAGGTTGTTAACGCGACGGGGCGGTCCATCGCGTTCTGGGTGCGGGGGCTTAAGGCACTGGCTGGCTAACCCTTCCCCTTCTCTCTTCTTCTTCCCTTCTCCCTCTCCCTCCGGTGGTGATCCGCCTCTCCGTCTCCCCTTGAGTGTTCCAGGCCAAGAGGAGGGCCGTACGTGTTTCCGTGGCGTCGGGACCCTACGTGGAGCGAGGAGGAGGTGGCCAACCGTCGTGAAGGGCCCCATTAGGGTTCGTTCTTGTGAAAGGTAGGGATTTCTTGTGCCCTTCTCGATCTGGGTGGATTGGGAGCCCCTCGTGCTTTCTAGATAGATTTACAGCTTTCAATGGAGGATGATACTTCAGGGTAACTGTAACGGTCCATGCCGTTCAAACTCGTTACCCAATAATGAGCTTGACATGACACCATCTCCCGCGATCGGGCTGAAGCCTTTCAAGGGATATCCATCACATATGTCCGTGAAAACACAAAAGAACCACAATAAGCACATATATGATACATTGCTCAATATGTTCATATGAAAAGTACATAGTAGGTTCCTTACATAGCCAACAGAAAGAATCAACGGCCCGGGACAAACCCCTAGGGCTCCACAAGTAAGGGGTTTACTCTGCTGGTGGCGAGGGCTCGACTCCACTACGGCGCTGACCGGAACTACAAGAGGGACTTGAATCCTCCTACTCTCCCTCACCTGGAAGAAAAAGGGGTGAGCCTCACAAGTCATTGGCTCAGTAGGGTAACTCCCTCAAGCCGAGAAACACAATTAATATCAAAGCTATAAATCATGAAACCTCCTAAGCATGATACTACATTTACAAATAAATAAACGGCATCACACGTCAAGTGCACAAGCTAAAGAAAGGGTACGCCGAACACGAGTCATAAAGACTAGTTTGCAAGACCAGCCACAGACTCGGACAAACAACACAAGTACACCTCTCAGCCTCGTAGCCACAGACGAAAGGTCCAGCTGTAGCCCCACCTCAACAAGACAAGAACCTTGGAGACAAACAACACCACACCTGCAAGCAACAATGCTGCAGGACCAAGCCTGACACCTTTAGGGGCTCTGGCCGAGAACCTAAAGTGAGGCACTAGAACAGGACTAGCTGAGGACCAGTACATCTACCAGTGTCGGTCCCTCAACCAAGAGCGCGCTACAAACGGCCGCACAACAACAAACACGAGCTGTTGTCCCCTGTCGTCATTCCTCAACCGGACGTACTACTCAAACACAAGAGTGAGGGTGTCCAGGAAGACGACACACAAACCTTGATAGTACTCCCATACGAGACAAACCCTAAGCACCCGGTGCTAGGGTAACCGACTAGAGCGGTAACTACGGAAGGCGTGACACCCAACTTGCTATGCACACAATTCCACGCAAAATACCTAGATAACATTCACGACATGGGTCAACACAACCCATATAAACCCTACATTGCCTTGGTATCACAATCCAAGCAACGTGGGACAGAAACCAAACAAATAGGTCACAGCTCACTAGAGCTCGGGTGGCCACTTTCTTAGTCGCGTCCAACACAGACGTCGCTATTACCCATCAAAACGCGTCAGACATATAAGACGCTATTCCACCCTGAATCGCATCCAGTGTAAGCGACGCGTTCACAATAACGCATCCACTGTACTGGACGCCTTTCAGGGTTGAGGAAAACACCCTAAAACCCATCCGAAAATCATACCACCTAGTCCCACAACCATGTCAAGCTGGAAATAACATGCCATTAGGTTCTTATACATGCTTACTATCATGCCCATGCAATTCCCCGCAAAAGGAACCCCCAAATCATGATCCACACAACCACACATCATGCAAATAGGGTAGAAAATAGGGCAGAATTCCCCTACCAATGAAGGAAGCACAATTTCGACGCTACTAAGGGATTCCTTGCGCTCCAACGCTCGCCCACATGCCGGAATTATGCCAAACGACCTTCAATTGTACCAAAATCACCCAGCTTTCCTTCATAATAGCTGCAACATCTTCCCAGGCCTGAACAGTGCAATTGCACTGTTCGGCTAAGGGAAAAATACACTTAACAACACATAGCCAAATCGCGTCGTACATAACCCGACACGTTAGGAAACGCGTCTGATGTTGCCGACATAAATAAAACCCCCGATGTCCCACATGCACCACGCGGCGCGCATGCAACGACGGCCACGTAAACGGCGATGCAGAATCGCGTCCAATGTAGCAACCGCGATTAGAATCCTATCGCGTCGGGTAAATTGGACGAGATAACCCCATGAGAATCGTGTCGTCTATATGCGACACGATCTCAAAGAACCTGACAGAGCCCAATCTGGGCTGGGATGCCCAACTCCCCTGGCTATCTCCTGGCCCAGAAAACTTGTAAAACACCTATAGACCTCCATGCTCTAACAATGGGCCACACACTGTCCCCCAAATCCGGTAAACCTCAATCCGAACGTACCGGTTATTACATTACTATCACTTAAAAAGAATTCCATCCTCGAAATTAAAAGGATAAACATAAATACAGTTCAAAACACATGCAACTATCACCTTAAAAGAAAAGAATACTTACGCAAACAAATACGGATATATCTTGAACATCTCTTTGGCCAACTCCCAAGTATCTTCACCACCTTGCCAATTCTCCCACCGGATTTTCACTAACTCGATGTTCTTATTTCATAACCTTTGTGTCCGCTTGCCTGTGATCATCACCGGATATTCTAGTATAGTGATATCTTGCTTCAAATCATCCCGCTGATAACTAACAACTTGAGAAGGATCTGGATATACTTCCTCAACATTGAGACATGAAACATCATGAGCATCCGTGAAGTCCGCTGGAAGCTCCAACCTATAAGTTGTCTCACCGATTCTTTCAAAGATCTGAAAAGGACCCACAAACCTGGGGCTCAACTTGCCCCTCTTGCTGAACCTTAGAACACCTTTAGTAGGGGAAACTCTCAAAAACACATATTCTCCAACCTCAAACTGCAAGGGCCTACGCCGGACATCTACGTAGCTCTTTTGTCTACTTTGTGCCATTTGGAGTTTCTCCTTAATGAACTTGACTACTTCTGCACATTGCTGCACCAATTCCAGTCCCATTACTAGCCTTTCACCCGCTTCATGCCAATTCAACGGTGTTCTACAAGGTCTTCCATAAAGTGCCTCATATGGTGCCATACCAATGCTTGTATGATAGTTGTTGTTGTAGGCAAACTCAATCATGCCAAGGTGTTGTTCCCATTCACCTCCCCAAGCCAAACAACACGCCCGAGGCATATCCTCAATGGTTTGGATTGTTCTCTCTGTTTGTCCGTCGGTTTGGGGATGGTATGCGGAACTATAGCTCAATTGTGTGCCCACAACCCTTTGCAAACTCCTCTAAAAATCAGATGTAAACCGAGGATCCCGATCTGAAACGATTGTAACCAGTATCCCATGCAATGGCACAATCCTTTCAATATACAATTTTGCCAACCGATCTACCGCCCATGACATGCTAATCGGTAGCAACCTACACACCTTGGTTAACAAAGTCCTAAGCAAACCTTCAACAAAGTCCATTGAAATATCATCCCACTTCCATTGTGGTATGGGTAGTGGTTGCAAAAACCAACTGGCCTTTGATGCTCCACTTGACTTGCTGACACACCGCACATCTTGCTATAAACTCTGCTATCTCCTTCATTTTTTGCCACCAGAAGTACATTTTCAAGTCTTGGTACATTTTAGTGCTTCCCGGATGTATAGTGTACCTGGACCGGTGTGCTTCTTCTAACACTTTCTGCTTAACACATGCTTCACTTGGGACATACAACCTGTGCCTAAACCGCACAACACAATCATCAGCAATTGAAACTTCTTCCATCTTTACAATGTCAGCCAAATACTATCATCTTTTTTAGCTTCCACAACTTGCCAATACAAAGACGGTTCCACCGCACTATTAGCTAACACAGCTCTTCGTCAGTTACTGGGTACAAACAAAGAACTTTCTGCCACACTCTCATACAATTTCCATTCCTTCATCATAATATGACTCACAACCACCTTCCTACTCAAAGCATCCGCCACCACATTTGCTCTACCTGGATGATATGCCAAACTGAAATCATAATCTTCGAGATATTTCATCCACCTACGTTGCCTTAAATTTAAATCTTTCTGAGAGAAAATATACTTCAAACTTTTATGGTCCTTGAATATCTCAAACCTTTCTCCATACAAATAATGCCGCCAAATCTTCAATGCAAAGACAACCACTGCCAATTCCAAATCATGTGTAGGATAATTTTCTTCATGACACTTCAATTGCCTAGATGCATATGCTACCACCTTCCCATGTTGCATAAGGACCGCTCCAAGTCCTCTCCTAGACACATCCGTATAAATCACAAAACCACCTCAACTGACGGTGTCTCCAATATTGGGGCTGAAGTGAGCCTCTTCTTCAACTCCATGAAACTACGCTTGCAATCGGAGGACCATTCAAATGGCACTCCTTTTCTTTTAAGCCTAGTCAATGGTGCTGCAATTTTAGAGAAATCTTTGATAAACCGCCTATAATAGCCGGCCATTCCAAGAAAACTCTGGATTTCTGACACTGTCTTTGGCTCCTCCATTTCATAACAGCCTCTACCATTGCTGGATCTACATTAACACCCTCACCTGAGATAATATGCCCCAGAAACTGAATCTCCTTAAGCCAAAACTCACATTTACTATACTTTGCATAAAGTTGATGCTCCCTCAATGTTTTCAATGTAATTCTTAAATGATTTGCATGCTCTTCTTCTATGGCTGAATATACCAAAAATCATCAATGAACACCACAATGAACCGATCTAAATAAGGATGAAAGATCTGATTCATTAAGTTCATAAATGCCATCAATGCATTGGTTAGCTCAAATGGCATAGCCACAAACTCATAATGCCCATACATTGTTCTAAATGTCGTCTTATCTATGTCCTCTCCCGAATTCTCAATTGATGGTACCCCAATCTCAAATCTATCTTGGAGAACACCCTTTCCGATTGCAATTGATCAAATAGATTATCAATACGTGGAAGTGGATACCTATTCTTTATAGTAACTTGATTCAACTAGCGGTAATCTATACACATCCTCATGATACCATCTTTCTTTCTTACAAGTAGAACCGTTGCTCCCCATAGTGAATGACTCGGCTGTAAATCCCTTCTCAAGTAACTCTTGCAATGCTTCTTTAACTTCTTCATTCTGTAGTAGTGTCATTCTATATGGTGCTTAGAAATGGGCATACTACCTGGCTGCAACTCAATAGTGAAATCCACCCCTCTATGCGGTGCTATCCCCGGTAACCCCTCTGGAAACACATCCGCAAATTCCCTAACAATAGGTACCATATTCACTGCTTTTTTGCCTCAACCAAACTAACAGATACCAAATAGGCTACACATCCTGCATTAATCAATTTCCTAGCCTTCAAGGCAAAAATAACAAATTTAGGGGTGTAAAATGGCATACCTTGGAACTCAAATAAATCTCCTCCTGGATAGCTGAACCTCACTTTCTTATTCCTGCAATCCACCACTACCCATATGCTTCTAACCAATCCATACCTAATATCATATCATACTCCTTTAATTGCAAAGCATAAAGCCTAGCCGGCAACTGATTACCCTGTATCACAATAGGTACCTCATCTAATAACATGCGGTAAACATAAAATCTTCGACGGTACCTCCACCATAAGCTCACGACGGTACCTCCACCATAAGCTCACACTACCTCTCCTCAAAAGGATGCACCATAACATCAAGAAATCTTCGGAAATGAAAGAGTGAGAAGCGCCCGGATCAATCAATGTTCTTGCTAAAAATTCAAAGAGTGGTATAATACCTTCAATCAGATTTGATGCTTCCGCTTGAGCTCTTGTAATCGCCATTACTCGACAACGTCCTCCGCCCCTCTGGTAAGGTGCTCCTCTCCATTGCCCAGCTGAAGGTTGCTGTTGTTGTGGCAGTTGCTGTTGTTGCTGTGGTGTCCCTCTACCATAATTAGCTCTCTTTGGATATGGACAATTCCTCGCCATATGCCCCGGCTGATCATAATTATAACACCGAAATTCTCCGGGCTGCCTTGTCGTGCTCTGTTGAGACTCCTCCATCTCCAGCTTATAACCGCGCCCTTGTTGAAATCCTTGATGTTTGCCACCTCCTCGGCCTCTAAATATCTTTTTCAACTTGTTACCCCATTTTCCAAAGCTTGAAGAAGATGATCCTCCCGAAGGTGCCTTTCCCTTACTCACACCCATGAACTGTTGTGGAAGTAGGAAACTACCATCACTTGATCCCGATCCACTAGACTGCCTGGCTTGTATGGTTCTTTCAAGTATTGTTGCTCGTTGAGCTACCTCTTCCACTGTGCCACACATCAAGGGAATAACCACATCTTGCAACTCCAGCCTCAATCCCCGAATGAAGTACTCAATCATCATTGCATTGTTGGTTACTACATACGAGGCATATCTACTCAAGGCCATGAACCTCATTTGGTATTCTAACACTGACAAGTTCCCTTGCTCAAGTGTTCTAAATTGCTCCCTTTTTGTTTTCTGAACTTATACTGGAAAGAAAGTGTTATTGAATACCTCAAAAAACTCGGGCCAAGTGATTGTTTCTTCAGCTCTACCGGTGAACACCGTCTGCATCTTAAGTCTCCACCATTCTTGTGCAAAACCCCTCAACTGATAGGTTGCCAAGAGGACCCTATCCACCTGAGGACACCTCATTGTGACAAACACCCTTTCAATTTCATGAATCCAATGCTCAGCCGTGTCCAGATTTGGACCTCCCGAATATGTTGGTGGTTGCAAACGCAAAAACCTTTCCACCATCATCGTGGACTCCTCCACACTTTCTGGCCGCATTGGTACCACTAGAGGTAAAGGTGCCATAGGGGGTGCCTCTACTCCATAGGGTGGTACTAATGGTGCCGGCATGATCTCCTCCATCAGCGGTGGTGCTACTCTGAAGGGCTGACCTGGTAATTGTTGATCCAACCTTGTCCGAATGTGAGTAATACTCTCCCACATTCTCTCTATCATCTGATGAGTAGACTCCTCTGAATCATCACCTCCTCCTCCCCAATCTCTCCTATCAGCCATTACAAACCTACACATACACATTCCATTCACATAACACACAATTATATTATCATAAAAACAGGGCAACTACCAGCAAAAAACCATGATAAGGAATAACTATGTACTTTCTCATTTCATATTTACACGGACATGCTATGATACCTACTATAATGGCCCACGCCGTTCAAACCCATTAACCCAATAATGAGCTTGACATGACATTGTCTCCAGCAATCGGGCTAAAGCCTCGCAAGGGATATCCATCACATATGTCCGTGAAAACACAAAAGAACCACAATAAGCACATATAAGATACATTGCTCATATATGTTCATATGAAAAGTACATAGTAGGTTCCATACATAGCCAACAGAAAGAATCAACGGCCCAGGACAAACCCCCAGGGCTCCACAAGTAAGAGCTTTACTGTGCTGGTGGCGAGGGCCCGACTCCACTACGGCGTTGACCGGAACTACAAGAGGGACGTGAATCCTCCTGCTCTCCCTCACCTAGAAGAAAAAGGGGTGAGCCTCACAAGTCATTGGCTCAGTAGGGTAACTCCCTCAATCCGAGAAACACAATTAATATCAAAGCTGTAAATCATGAAACCTCCTAAGCATGACACTACATTTACAAATAAATAAACGGAAACACATGTCAAGTGCACAAGCTAAAGAAAGGGTACGTCGAACACGAGTCACGAAGACTGGTTCGCGACACCAGCCACAGACTCAGACAAACAACACAAGTACACGCAGCCACGGACGAAAGGTCCAGCTGTAGCTCCACCTCAACAAGACAAGAACCGTGGAGACAAACCACACCACACCTGCAAGAAACACTGTTGTAGGACCAGGCCTGGCACCTTTAGGGGCTCCGGCTGAGAACCCTAAAGTGAGGCATTGGAACAGGACTAACTGAGGACTAGTACATCTACCGGTGTCCGTCCCTCAACCAAGAGTGCGCTACAAACGGCAACACACCCACAAACATGAGTCGTTGTCCCCTGTTGTCTTTCCCTCAGTCAAACGTACTACTCAAACACAAGAGTGAGGGTGTCCTGAAAGACGACACACAAACCTTGACGGTACTCCCGTACGGGGACAAACCCTAAGCACCTGGTGCTAGAGTAACATGTGACGACCCTCATTATACCGGTACGGTTATACCAACCCACGTCGGTATAGTGAACGTTATCACAGTGGGGCATTTACCCAAACAATAACATACGATTGAGATACACACAAATATAGACACAGAGTAGCGGAAGTAAAAGAACCAATGTCTTCATTTCATTCCTCATCCACATTTAACATACATGATTCAACTAACATTTAAAGAACTAAAGTCCCCATAATTAAAGTGCTAAAATCAAATACATACTTTGTCCACGATCATACAACTTCATGATAATTCTAGTACATTGTTCCAAATTACAAACTATGAAAGTGCAAACGTCACAAGTAACTCCAACAAACTAGTCTCCGCGCTCGAAGTCGCTCTCCACTGCCTCCTCCACGGAGTAACGTCACCAACTAAGCCTGTACGCCGAAGCAAGTAATGAGTCTAAAAGACTCAGCAAATAACACTACACATAACGTACATGCACATATCACACAGGTTTTACATACAAATTTACAAGACATAACATGGGGCATGCTTAATATTGAAATTTTACAACCTATCATGATGATTCTACAATTAAACACATGGTTCGTGCTTTCAGATTTTTTTCCAAATTAAAATCTCCTATCACATGCTCTCTAGTCATTCCAACACATGAAAGCAATTAAGCATGATTTTCTTGCATACATAAAAGGGAACATACCTAACATGAATTCTACACATGCTTACACATACACATGACCATTTTATATACTTTAAGCTTGCTGTTTTAACGTGGATTAACAATCACAACCTAACACATGAGAACTACATTATCATTTAAAACACAACATGAGAGCAATTTCACATGGAATGGTCTACACATAATGAAGAATTGTCCCTAACATGGATTCTACGCATTGTACACCTATAAAACATGATCCTAACACATTTAGTTTGTTGTTTTATCTTGATTCTAGATTTATCATGTCATGGATTCTCATCTCACAATCTCACATTTTGGTTTCACAAATTTACACAATTTCTTATTCACATAGTTCACACTTTACACATTCACAATTTCACATGTTCACATTCTCACTTTACACATGATCACATTCACATTTCACATTACATATTTAGTGCCGTGACACGTAGTCCAAACCACCATAAGGACACATCACATCACATACACATAGACGCCACCTAGGCAATATAGTGACGACTTTTGGACTGCACAGATCGGGAGAACAAGTCTCCACCCTAACCAGTGGCACTTGTCCACCTCCAGGATTTCATCCTAATGCCCTTAGGATCACAACACATTGAACCTTCTCATGGGGACTTTTCCATGATACGGTTCCACTGCCCTCTATGGAAGCAGTGTCACGCTTGGCACAGTTTTACACATTACACATACCGATTTTAGCACACATTTTTACACATGACGCTCACACATCTTTTCATTTTCTAATTCACACATGTGGCTCTATTTTTCCTAACATGGTACTACAGATGACAGAGATTTCACATTCAGTATCTTGCATTAATCAGGTTACACGCAATTTAAATCATTTTCACAAAAGCATGCATTATTCACATAATTTCGCATGGGAAATTCATATTGCATCATACAATGTCCAATTAGCCTGAAAATTTAACCACATGCTGATTACAGTTTATGACCACACATGCAAATTTCCAGATTTTTCTGAGTCATATTGCATTTACAGAAATTAAAACATTCAGTTGCATGCCATTCATAATTCAATTTGTCATGGGACATAACATGAATCTCATATTTGACATTTCACAGATCTAAATCTATCATACATGTTGTTATAGAAATTTTCCCCGAATTTATTTCACAACATACAATTACTGTGGATTTTTTTTGAATAACCTATTCATGCTTTCTATTTTCGTTGCAGAAATTACAGTAATCATATGAACATGAACAAATTCTCAAATTTGCAGGGTATGAACTGACGCATATACACAGGTATAGAAAAATCTAGGGCATTTAATTCCTCAGGAATTATGTAGACAGTAGGTAATCATGCATAATCCATTTTCCCCAGCATGCAATAATTTATGCCATCCACAGAAAAACACAGAAATTTCCACACACATCACATTAGCTATTTTACATAACATATAAAAATTACACTATATCCTCATGCGTCAAAGTCCGAAAATTAATACTTAAGGCAGAACAGTTTACTGTTCTACACTAAAGAACTTGGCGGCAGTGTCTGGCCGTTCAAGGAGTTGGACGGCAAGATCGCTGGACGCATACTGTAGATCTTGGCGTCAAGGGCATTGATGCCAAGTTTCTGTCTGTGCAAGAACACAGACCGAGCTCCAAATAACAAGGGAATGTGAGGGTCCAGGACACGAGGAAAATCTGAAAAAAAATAAGAAAACCCTACTAGACATCTACATGGACGATGTGTGTAGGTTACTTGCCTTTCAGAAACTCTCCAAAGGGATCAAATGAGCCGGTGAAGCTCTCCTTGGGCAGTCCCAAGAAGTTCCCAAAGATGCCTTCCTCCGGTTCCTTGATGCAGTAGACCCCAAGAAGATGTCGGGGAAGCCTTCCCCTTTGTCCCAGCTACCTCCTTGTCGTGGTAGATGGCCAGAACCAGCTCCATATGGTCGGATTTAAGCTTGCAATGGTATAGGTTTTCTCACAGTCCAGAACTAGGGTTTTTCTTCTTTCTCTCCTCTTCTTGCAAAGAGCCAAGGGGCTTTTGGGTTGCAAAAGGGCTTGGTATATAGGGGAGGGGACTCTCCTTTCACGCAGGGGTGATGTGAAAGCTTTTAGACCGTTGGGGACAGCTCCCCAATGGCTGGGGTTGCTTGTCCCCGGAACTTCGGGCTCTGCTTGCATGCATGTCAGAGATATTAACGTCCATATCCATGGACGTTGGCTTATGTATTGGCATCCATCGATGTGGACGCTGGATCAGCATGGGCGTCCATCCATGTTGACGCCAACTTGGCCCTTCGGCCAGAACTCAAAACATGCAGAAACCATGCCTAACTTATACATATATACATGCCATGCATATGTATTATCATGTACACACTACCACCATGCATTTCATACATTATTTACAACTAATTATACACATGCACACATAAGTATAACTAGTTAATACATACGTAGATATGTACATCTATGCATACACAATTATGAATTATTTACACGAAATAAAATAATACAACAAAATTAGAGGGCCTTACACCCTCTCCCCCTTAAAAAAACTTCATCCTCAAGTTTAAACAAAACTACTCAAACAAGCGGGGATACTTCTTCTTCATGGCATCCTCAAGTTCCCAAGTAGCCTCCTCTCGCGAGAAGTTCCGCCATAGAACTTTCACCGACACAATACCCTTGTTCCGGAGATGCTGAACCTTCCGGTCAAGAATAGCTACTGGTTGCTCCACATACGACAATCTGGCTGAATCTCCACTGGCTCATGACTAATCACATGAGATGGATCTCAGACATACTTCCTGAGCATAGAAACGTGGAAAACAGGATGAACACTAGCTAAAGCTGGGGGTAAAGCTAGCTCATATGCCACGTTGCCCAATCGTCTGAGAATCTCATACGGGCCAATGAATCTAGGGCTCAACTTACTATGCCTGCCAAATCTGACGACACCACGAGTAGGTGATATCTTCAAGAAGACATGTTCACCCACCTCGAACTCCAAATCCTTCCTTCTGTTGTCGGCGTAGCTCTTCTGCCTATCCTGCGCCGCAACAAGCCTCTTTCTGATAAGATGTACCTTATCCGAAGTCTCCTGAACTAACTCCGGACCAATCAGCTGCCTATTACCGGTCTCCTCCCAACATAAAGGAGATCTGCAAGGCCTACCATACAATGCCTCAAATGGATCCATACCATACTCGCATGAAAGCTGTTGTTGTATGCGAACTCCACTAGAGGTAAATGACGCTCCCAATCATCCTTCCAATCCAGTACACACGCTCTCAACATATGCTCGAGCATCTGGATAGTCCTCTCGGACTGTCCATCAGTCTGGGGATGAAACGCCGAACTGAGCTTCAGCTCCGAACCTAACGCATGCTGAAGACCCTTCCACAACCTCGAAGTAAATCTCGGATCTCGATTCGAAATGATCGACTTCGGCACTCCATGCAATCTAACCACACTACTAACATACAATCTAGCTAAGCTCTCAACCGACTGCTTCTTCTTCATCAGTAAGAAATGCGCAGTCTTCGAGAATCTATCTACAACTACCCAAATCGAGTCATTGCCCCTTCTAGATCGAGGCAAACCCGAAACAAAGTCCATAGTGATAGCTTCCCACTTCCAAACTGGGATCTCCATCCTTTGCATAAGGCCGGATGGTCGCTGTCGCTCGGCCTTTACTTGCTGACACACTAGACATCGGGACACATAATCCGCCACATCCCTCTTCATGCCGGACCACCAAAAGGATCTCTTCAAATCCTGGTACATCTTAGTGTTACCCGGATGAATAGAGAATCGCGATCTATGACCTCCGCTAACACATGCTCACGGACATCTACCAAATCAGGGACACAAACACGGTGATGGAATCTAATCACACCGTTTTCATCACGAGCAATGCCTGCCTTGCCCACTAACTCTAGGAGTCTAGGGTCGGCTTTCTGTTGCTCGATCACCTCATCCAAAACCGAGGACCTAAGAGATAACTGAGCTACAAAAGCATGACATAGAGATGGCTCTAACTCAGTCAACGCGCAAGCCGCATCTTCCAACATCTTCCAATCCTGCTGGAGAGATGGCCTCTTTCTACTCAGAGCATCCGCTACGACATTTGCCTTCCCAGGGTGATACTGAAGGTCGAAGTCATAGTCCTTCAAGAACTCAATCCATCTTCTCTGCCTCAGGTTTAATTCCTTTTGGGAGAAAAGATACTTCAAGCTCTTGTGGTCGGTAAACACCTCAAATCTGACACCATAAAGATAGTGCCTCCAGATCTTAGTGCATGAACCACTGCTGCGAGCTCCAAATCATGAGTCGGATAGTTCTTCTCATGCTCCTTCAACTGACGAGAAGCATAAGCCACTACCCTTCCTTGCTGCATTAGCACACAGCCTAAACCAATCCGAGACGCATCCGTGTAGATAGCAAAACCCTCTACACCGCTCGATAAGACTAACATCGGGGCTGACGTGAGCTTAGTCTTCAACAATTGAAAACTACTCTCACACTTCTCGGACCATACAAACTTCACTCCCTTTCTGGTGAGCTGAGTCAATGAGGCGGTGATGGATGAAAATCCCTCAATGAATCGCCGATAGTAACCAGCCAAACCCAGAAAACTACGAATCTCTGAAGGGGACCTGGGAATCTCCCAATCCATAACTGCCTGGACATTTGCTGGGTCAACTGCAACACCAACACCGGAGATAACATGCCCGAGGAAATGAACATCGCGCAACCAAAAATCTCACTTGCTGAACTTAGCATACAGCTTGTGCTCACGGAGAACCTCTAATACTACCCTCAAATGTTGACGGTGTGTGGCCTCGTCCGAAGAGTAGACCAGCACATCATCAATAAACAACACAACAAAGCTATCTAGGTACGCCTAAATACCCTGTTCATGAGATCCATGAACGCTGCAGGGGCATTGGTCAATCCGAAAGGAAGAACCAAAAACTCATAATGTCCATAACGGGATCTGAATGCCGTCTTGGACACATTCTCACTCCGAATCCTCAACTGATGATAACCAGATCGCAAATCAATCTTAGAAAAGACTGATGCATCTTGCAACAGGTCAAACAAATCATCAATACGAGGTAAGGGATACCTGTTCTTCACAGTCACTTGGTTCAGCTTTCTGTAGTCAATGCATAACCTAAGTGACCCATCTTTCTTCTTGACGAATGATACAGGTGTGCCCTAAGGGGAAACACTAGGGCGAATAAATCCCTTATCTAGCAACTCTTGCAACTGCCTCCTTAACTCGGCTAACTCCGCAGGTGCCATCCGATATGGAGCCTTCGAGATAGGAGAGGTGCCCAGAAGCAACTCTATAGTAAACTCTATCTCTCTATCCGGTGGCAAACCAGACAAATATGTTGAACCACTCTCTATTTGTTCTTGTTTTTGGTGATATTAAAATTTATGATGTAACTTAAATTGAATATTTTGTTTCATCTGTGTCGCATCAATCTCATAGCAAAATGCTGAGTCTCACATTGATGCATATGGCGCACTAAAATGATAAAATCGATGTTTAATCATATACATCGATTTCAGTTTAAGTGCCAAATTTTTTAAAGCGCTACAACGACTTCGCTAAGTGGCCATAACGATTTGTTAAAAATCGATCTCAGAACGATTCCTTTTATAGCCACAATGATTTGCCCTCATATCGATTTCGTTCTCATAACGATTTGATAAGTTTCACATCGATTTGGGTCTCGTAACGATTTCATAAGTGATCACATCGACTTGGGTCTCATAATGATTTCATGTGATCACATCGATTTCTTTAGACCGTAACGATTTCTTAAGTGAACGCATCGACTTGCCTTCACAACAATTTGTTAAGAAATCGTTCCCATAATGATTTCTTAAGTGATCATAACGATATCTTCAATGATCATAACGACTTATCTTTCACATCGATTTGTTCATAAACTTGCAACGATTTACTTGTAAATGAACAATGATTGTATAAGTCATATTCACATAGATTTCTCTTGAATATTTTGAAAGTATTTTTGCGCTCATTGAAAAGTCAAATATTGTCTGACAGAAAAAGCTGCATACATAATCTTGTCAAAAAAATGACCTACTATTTTCAGTATGTTAGCAGAAGCATAGTACTATACATCGTTATCATAAACACTCTTTTATGCTAACACTTTCTTCTATGTGTACAGACCTCGAAGACCATCAGAGTATGATTAAGACAAATGAAGAGGAGATGAGCAACGGCTAGAACCTCAACGGATCCATTCAAATTGCTCATATAAAAGAAAAGCTTAGCTGAAGAAAAATAGGAGTCTTCCTGAAAATCCTTCAAGGAGTGTACAACTGTGAGAAGAACCTTCACGCCACAAACAGTCAGAGAAAGAGAGAAGAGCTCGAGCCAAAAATCTACAGAAGCTTTCAAAGCAGAAGTCTTCATCGCCTTCAAGCCTTCTTCTATTCCATTCTCCCTGTGCTCATTGTAATCTTGGGGGAGAGTCTGTGACTATGAGCTAAGTCCTGACTGTTCATCTTGTAATAGCTCTCAGTCTGATCTTTCTTTTCTAAGAAAGATTTATGTCCAGCATGTAGGACTGTATACAGTATGTAACCTAGGTAGAGGTTAGTGTCTAGCAGAACCTTGTTGGGGTTTGTACCAACAGGACCTAGATGGGGGTTTAAGTCTAGCAGAACCGCACTGGGGTTTGTTCCAGGAGGTTTACTTCTAAACCTATAAAAGAAGTAGGTTTGCATATGAGCCTAGAAAAGAAGTGGGCTGCCTTCTTGCCCGGAAAGAGAAGAAGACCTGGTGGGGTATCCAGGGTGTTGTAGTGTCCTTGAAGGGGACTGTACCTTCGGTTAGTGAAATCCCAAGAGTTTGCTTGGGGACTGGACGTAGGACTTCCATGTGGAAGGGCCGAACCATGATAAATCTCCTGTGTCCTTTTGTGTGATTGTTCTTTTGCTTCCGCACTGTCACTCTTCATCACCCTAACACTAACCAAACTTTTAAGTGTTCACGTTTTGATTTCAGATTGCAGAAAAACCTATTCACCCCCCCCCCCCCCCTCTAGGTTACCTTGCTGCCCGACATAAAGGGCCAAGAAGTGGTATCAGAGCGGGTCTCTGAACTTCCAAGAAGATCCAACGATCTTAGAGCAAAGATCCATGGCAGCTCAAGGATATGCTGAAGGCCAATCAGTCACCAGACCTCCATTCTTTCATGAAGAGGACTACCATACTGGAAGATGAGATTGGAATGCTTCATTTGAGGCACAGACTTTGATCTGTGGCAGGTAATTGAGGTTGGTGATTTCATTGTTGTTCCAGCTGAAGGCACTACTGCCATTACAGCAGCTGATAAGAGTAAGCTATCTCTAAACTTTAAGGCTAAAACTATCTATGTTGTGCTCTATCTAAAAGAGAGTTCAGTAGAGTTTCTGCATGTAAATCTGCTAAAGAAATATGGGATAAATTGCAGATAACCTATGAAGGAACAGATAAAGTAAAACAAACTAGGATAGATATTCTTATCTCTCAATATGAGCAATTTAAAATGCTTCCAAATGAAAACATTACTACTATGTATAATAGATTTTCAAGTATAGTAGTAGGTTTAAATTCTCTTGGAAAAATTCTTTCTAATGAAGAAACCGTTAGAAAAATACTTAGGTCCTTAACTATTTCATGTACACCCAAGGTAACTGCTATTGAAGAGGCCCATGATTTAACTAAATTATCAATTGATAATTTAATAGGTTCTCTCATGGCACATGAAATAAATATGGAGTGATTATCTGAAAGCTCATCTAAGAAGAAATGTACTAATGCTCTTAAAGTTGTAGCTGCTCCATCCATCTCTTCTTCTAGTTCCCAGGATGCAGATTCTGAAGATTGTAATATGGATGAAGTATTGTCCAAGCTTCAGAAAATTTTGAAGAAGAAGAAAAACGGATCAAGAAGGATCCAAAGAAAGAGAAAAAGGAGAAAGAACCAGTCTGCTATGAATGCAGAAAACCTGGACATCTGAGACCAGACTGTCCAAGGCTCAAGAAGATTGGTCAACGGATAAGCCCAAGAAGTAGCACAAGAAATTTAAAAGAAAAGCCATGGCGGCTGCATGGGAAAATGATGAGGTCACAAGCTCAGAATCATCAAGCTCAGATTCCGAAAAGGAGCAGGTAAATCTAGCCCTCATGGTGGGACTAGATGAGGTACATTCTGACTCATTTTTTAATTCTTGCACAGATTCAGGGTCAGAATCAGAAGACTTAGAAGAAGTCTTTAATGAACTGTATGAAAAACATAAAGGGGTTGCAAAAGAATTAAAGAGTCTAAAAACAACTCTACTTGCTTAGAAAACACCAATTCTGATCTTAAATCCGAACTGGAGCAACCAGAAAAACAATTAAAGGACAATAAAGATAATATTTATCTTTTGAATGAAAATTTAAAAAATAAGGACAATGAAAAGTTAGAGTTAGAAGAAAAATTAAAAACTTTAACTGAAGAAAATCTCTACCTAAAAGAATCGGTTAGAAAATTAACAAAAGGCAAAACTTGTTTAGCTCTATGTCTAAAAGGGTCAAAATCTGGAAATAACAAACAAGGACTTGATACATACCTCCAGAAAAAGGAAAATAAGCCATAATTCCAGAAAAATATCCCCTACCAAAATTTGTAAAAGAAACCAAGATGCCCCAGAAAAAGGCTCCTGTAAAAGAAAAAGGTTACAGAAATCTTGTTCTAAAAACTCACCACAAAGAAAATAAGAACAATAAAACAATCTATATTCATTATTGTTCTCATTGCAATAAACTAGGACACACTGTAAACACTTGCACAACAAGGCATTTAGTTTGGATCCCTAAAGGATATTTTCATGCATCTAACCATCAAGGACCCAAAAGGATTTGGGTACCTACCTCTGAGTAATTTTTTTGCAGGTTAGCCTTGGAGCATCAAAAACCAAGGATGCTCAAGGCAGGAGTGACTGCAGACTCTTCATTCAAATCACATCTGAAGAAAGTGTAGTCACAAAAATTGAATTGGTCTTTATTACTAACAATTATTTGCAAGTTCATTCAGGTGGAGTCTCTCATGCTCAGGGGAGCACAAATTAAGGGGGAGTCATTCCTTATCAACTATCATTGTTGAACCCCTCAATGGTAAGAAATTCTCTCAAAGGGGGAGAGAAATCCATGGTAAGATCCTTCCTTTTGGTTAGTGACAAAAAGGGGGAGAGTTTGTATGAATTTTCTGAAACCTCTATACTTTATATATATTCTTGTCAGAAAATTCTCATAAATTTTGTCATCACCAAAAAGGGGAAGATTGTTGAACCACTCTCTATTTGTTCTTGTATTTTGGTGATAATAAAATTTATGATGTAACTTAAATTGAATATTTTGCTTCATCTGTGTCGCATCAATCTCATAGAAAAATGCTGAGTCTCACATTGATGCAATATGGCGCACTAAAATGATAAAATCGATGTTTATCAATATACATCGATTTCAGTTTAAGTGCCAAATTTTTTAAAGCGCTACAATGACTTCGCTAAGTGGCCATAACGATTTGTTAAGAAATCGATCTCAGAACAATTCCTTTTATAGCCACAACAATTTGCCCTCATATCAATTTCGTTCTCATAACGATTTGATAAGTTCACATCGATTTGGGTCTCGTAACGATTTCATAAGTGATCACATCGACTTGGGTCTCATAACGATTTCATGTGATCACATCGATTTCTTTAGACCATAACGATTTCTTAAGTGAACGCATCGACTTGCCTTCACAACGATTTGTTAAGAAATCGTTCCCATAACGATTTCTTAAGTGATCATAACGATTTCTTCAATGATCATAACGACTTGTCTTTCACATCGATTTGTTCATAAACTTGCAACGATTTACTTGTAAATGAACAACGATTGTATAAGTCATATTCACATAGATTTCTCTTGAATATTTTGAAAGTGTTTTTGGCGCTCATTGAAAAGTCAAATATTGTCTGACAGAAAAAACTGCATGCATAATCTTGTCAGAAAAAGATATGACCTACTATTTTCAGTATGTTAGCAGAAGCACAGTACTATACATCGTTTATCATAAACACTCTTTTATGCTAACACTTTCTTCTATGTATACAGACCTCGAAGACCATCAGAGTCTGATTAAGACAATGAAGAGGAGATGAGCAACGGCTAGAACCTCAACGGATCCATTCAAATTGCTCATATAAAAGAAGAAGCTTAGCTGAAGAAAAATAGGAGCCTTCCTGAAAATCCTTCAAGGAGTGTACAACTGTGAGAAGAACCTTCACGCCACAAACAGTCAGAGAAAGAGAGAAGAGCTCAAGCCAAAAATCTACAGAAGCTTTCAAAGCAGAAGTCTTCATCGCGTTCAAGCCTTCTTCTATTCCATTCTCCCTGTGCTCATTGTAATCTTGGGGAGAGTCTGTGACTGTGAGCTAAGTCCTGACTGCTCATCTTGTAATAGCTCTCAGTCTGATCTTTCTTTTCTAAGAAAGATTTTTGTCCAGTCTGTAGGACTGTATACAGTGTGTAACCTAGCTACAGGTTAGTGTCTAGCAGAACCTTATTGGGGTTTGTACCAACAGGACCTAGCTGGGGGTTTAAGTCTAGCTGAACCGCACTGGGGTTTGTTCCAGGAGGTTTACTTCTGACCTGTAAAAGAAGTAGGTTTGCTTCTGAGCCTAGAAAAGAAGTGGGCTGCCTTCTTGCTCGGAAAGAGAAGAAGACCTGGTGGGGTATCCAGGGTGTTGTAGTGTCCTTGAAGGGACTGTACCTTCGGTTAGTGAAATCCCAAGAGTTTGCTTGGGGACTGGACGTAGGACTTCCATGTGGGAAGGGCTGAACCAGGATAAATCTCCTGTGTCCTTTTGTGTGATTGTTCTTTTGCTTCTGCACTGCCACTTTTCATCACACTAACACTACCAAACTTTTAAGTGTTCACGTTTTGATTTCAGATTGCAGAAAAACCTATTCACCCCCCCCCCCACCCCCTCTAGGTTACCTTGCTGCCGGACATAAAGGGCCAACAAAATCATCAGGAAAGACGTCTGGAAAATCCTGCACTACCTCAATCTCTGCAAGAGTAGGTGACTCATTAGCCTCTGGTACTAATACCACGCTGGCAAGAAAGCGTCACAACCCTTGTTTACCATGCGCATCGCCTTCATGGCAGAGATGACCATCTTTCCCGCCAAGTTCCTTGGCAAGGATGAGAGAACTCGTCCTCACCAGGAATGCGGAAAACAATCCTCTTCCCACAACAATCCACTAATGCATAGTGCTCTCCTCTAGCCAATCCAGACCAAGAATAGCATCATAGTCCTTCATCTTTAGCAAGAAGAAACACATATCTAGGACTCTATCCTCAATGCACACAGGTAACGACGGAATGCACTTCCTAGTCGATACCGTACCCGCAGGGGTGTGCACAGACAAAGGGACCTCTAAATCCTCAGACTCTATGTCTGACTCTAGGGCTAACTGCCTAGCGAACCGCTCGGAAATGAACGAGTGAGTAGCACCCGTATCAAACAAAACCCAGCGTGCACACCTAGAAGTAAACCGTACCTTCGGTGACATGCTCCACCTGTTCGGTGTCCTCGCGTGCTAAAGCAAACACTCAAGCTGGGGCTCGAGCCTTCCTGGTCTTCCTGGTGCTGGCGCTGCTGCTGCTACTGCTGCTGGGGCTGGCGCTCCGCGCTGGACTCCCAGCTGAAGTCTCGGACAATCCTTGATCTTGTGGTCGTTGCTTCCGCACTTCAAGCACTTTCCCGTATTCATCCAACATTTGGAACCACCATGTGTCCTCCCACAATGGGGACACTCTTTCTTCACACCAGGGGAACGTACAGAAGGTACCTGAGTACTGCCGACTGCTACTGATTGCTGCTGTGTCTGGTACACCGCTTTCTTCTTGTCCTGCCGCTGAAACGTAGCTGCAGGCCTCTTCTGCGAAGCCTTCTTCTCTTCAAGGTATTGCTCCATCTCACCCTCCTGTCTACAAGCAGCACTAAGTGCCTCATCCAAGGTGCGATGGTCGAACGCCACTAGCCTCGTCCTCAGTGATGGCTTGAGTCCCATCACAAACTTCTTTGCTTTCCTGTGCTCATCTGTCACGATATGAGGTGCATATTTAGATAGCTTTGCAAACCTTGCCTCATACTCCAGCACGGTCATGGAGCCTTGAGTTCCTGCTCCATCTGATCTTGAATATGCTCGGGGACGAACTTGGCCCGAAAGAGCCTCATGAACTCGTCCCAAGCAACATCAACCGTGCCGTCTTCAACCGGGTACGCAGCAATGAAGCCCACCATACATCGGCTCTTTCCTGCAGTACACCGTTCATAAGCACCATGTAAACAAATTTAACTTAACAGAACATACAAGCATATAACTAAAGCATACATGTAGCATGTAGGTGGCTAATGTGTCCTTATCCTCATCTGCACACCTGATGGCTCGGAAGATCTTTTCTATCTCCCTCATCGAGCTTTCTGCCAACAGTGGATCGCTCTCCCCCTCTTGAAAGAGGGTGGTAGCATCCTCTTAAATCTCTCCATGTTGGAATGTCCACCATGGTCCTGAGCTGGTACTTGAGCCTTCTACATTCAACAACAATAGTACACATTCAACATATATCACACAATTAAATAAAACAGAATACACTTGCATTAATTATGCTAAACTGGGCCTCCAACTGTGCCTGGAGTGCAGCCTGAGTATGAGCCTGCGTCTGCATGGCTTGCACCAGACCTTGCATGAATACTCCATAATCCACAGGCGGCGGTGGGGGAAGTACAGAACCCTGAGGCGCCGGGGCCTGCTGCTCCGCCCGCTCCTCACGTCTCGGCTCGTCCTCACGGGTCGGCGCTCCACCACGCCTACCTCTCGAAGCCATGGCTGCAATGAATTTCAGCCACTACTAGAGCTACGTTAATTTATTTCCTAACCATTTTCTTATCTATTTTTCATTTATTATTAATCAATTCTACACATGTGGACATCCTATGTAGACTTAGCATGTAATGAAGATGATGATTCATGTATATTATGTATAATCTCAATCGGTCGCTCTGATACCAATCTGTGACGACCCTCATTATACCGGTACGGTTATACCAACCCACGTCGGTATAGTGAACGTTATCACAGTGGGGCATTTACCCAAACATAACATACGATTGAGATACACATAATATAGACACAGAGTAGCGGAAGTAAAAGAACCAATGTCTTCATTTCATTCATCATCCACATTTAACATACATGATTCAACTTACATTTAAAGAACTAAAGTCCCCATAATTAAAGTGCTAAAATCAAATACATAGTTTGTCCACGATTATACAACTTCATGATAATTCTAGTACATTGTTCCAAATTACATACTATGAAAGTGCAAACGTCACAAGTAAACTCCAAAAAACTAGTCTCCGCGCTCGGAGTCACTCTCCACTGCCTCCTCCACGGGAGTAACGTCACCAACTAAGCCTGTATGCCGAAGCAAGTAATGAGTCTAAAAGACTCAGCAAATAACACTACACATAACGTACATGCACATATCACAGCAGATTTTACATACAAATTTACAAGACATAACATGGGGCATGCTAATATTGAATTTTACAACCTATCATGATGATTCTACAATTAACACATGGTTCGTGCTTTCAGATTTTTTTCCAAATTAAAATCTCCTATCACATGCTCTCTAGTCATTCCAACACATGAAAGCTATACTTCCAATTAAACTAAAACATGAAAGAAATTCAGCATGATTTTCTTGCATACATAAAAGGGAACATACCTAACATGAATTCTACACATGCTTATACATACACATGACCATTTTATATACTTTAAGCTTGATGTTTTAACGTGGATTAACAATCACAACCTAACACATGAAAACTACATTATCATTTAAAACACAACATGAGAGCAATTTCACATGGAATGGTCTACACATAATTAAGAATTGTCCCTAACATGGATTCTACGCATTGTACACCTATAAAACATGATCCTAAACACATTTAGTTTGCTGTTTTAGCATGATTCCAGATTTATCATGTCATGGATTCTCATCTCACAATCTCACATTTTGGTTTCACAAATTTACACAATTTCTTATTCATAGTTCACACTTTACACATTCACAATTTCACATGTTCACATTCTCACTTTACACATGATCACATTCACATTTCACATTCACTTTACATATTTAGTGCCGTGACGTATTCCAACCACCATAAGGACACATCACATCACATACACATAGACGCCACCTAGGCAATATAGTGACGAGTCTTGAACTGCGCAGACCGGGAGAACAGTCTCCACCCTAACTAGTGGTACTTGTCCACCTCCAGGATTTCATCCTAATGCCCTTAGGATCACAACACATTGAACCTTCTCATGGGGACTTTTCCATGATACGGTTCCACTGCCCTCTATGGAAGCAGTGTCATGCTTGGCACAGTTTTACACATTACACATACCAATTTTAGCACACATTTTTACACATGACGCTCACACATCTTTTCATTTTCTAATTCACACATGTGGCTCTATTTTTCCTAACATGGTACTACAGATGACAGAGATTTCACATTCAGTATCTTGTATTAATCAGGTTACACGCAATTTAAATCACTTTCACAAAAGCATGCATATTCACATAATTTCGCATGGGAAATTCATATTGCATCATACAATTGTCCAATTAGCCTGAAATTTTAACCACATGCTGATTACAGGTTCATGACCACATATGTAAATTTCCAATTTTTCTGAGTCATATTGCATTTACAGAAATTAAAACATTCAGTTGCATGCCATTCATAATTCAATTTGTCATGGGACATAACATGAATCTCAGATTTGACATTTCACAGATCTGAATCTATCATACATGTTGTTATAGAAATTTTCCCTGAATTTATTTCACAACATACAATTTACTGTGGATTTTGTTTTGAATAGCCTATTCATGCTTTCTATTTTCGTTGCAGAAATTCAGTAAATCATATGAACATGAACAAATTCTCAAATTTGCAGGGTATAACTGACGCATATACACATGGTATAGAAAAATCTATGGCATTTGATTCCTCAGGAATCATGTAGACAGTAGGTAATCATGCATAATCCATTTTCCCCAGCATGCAATAATTTTTGCCATCCACAGAAAACACAGAAATTTCCACACACATCACATTAGCTATTTTACATAACATATAAATTACACTATATCCTCATGTGTCAAAGTCTGGAAATTAATTACTTAAGGCAGAAACAGTTTACTGTTCTACACTAAAGAACTTGGCGGCAGTGTCTGGCCGTTCAAGGAGTTGGACGGCAAGATCGCTGGACGCATACTGTAGATCTTGGCGTCAAGGGCATTGATGCCAAGTTTCTGTCTGTGCAAGAACACAGACCGAGCTCCAAATAACAAGGGAATGTGAGGGTCCAGGACACGAGGAAAATCTGAAAAAAATAAGAAAACCCTACTAGACATCTACATGGACGATGTGTGTAGGTTACTTGCCTTTCAGAAACTCTCCAAAGGGATCAAATGAGCGGTGAAGCTCTCCTTGGGCAGTCCCAAGAAGCTCCCAAATGCCTTCCTCTGGTTCCTTGATGCAGTAGACCCCAGAAGATGTCGGGGAAGCCTTCCCCTTTGTCCCAGCTACCTCCTTATCCATGGACGTTGGCTTAAGTATTGGCGTCCATCGATGTGGACGTTGGATCAGCATGGGCGTCCATCCATGTTGACGCAACTTGGCCCTTCGGCCAGAACTCAAAACATGCAGAACCATGCCTAACTTATACATATATACATGCCATGCATATGTATTATCATGTACACACTACCATCATGCATTCATACATTATTTACAACTAATTATACACATGCACACATAGTATAACTAGTTAATACATACGTAGATATGTACATCTATGCATACACAATTATGAATTATTTACACGAAATAAATAATACACAAAATTCGAGGGCCTTACATAACCGACTAGAGAGGTAACTATGGAAGGCATGACACCTAACTTACTATGCACACAATTCCACGAAAATTCCTTGATAACATTCACGACATGGGTCAACACAATCCGTATAAACCTTACATTGCCTTGGTATCACAGTCCAAGCAACGTGGGACAGAAACCGAACAAATAGGTCACAGCTCACCCGAGCTCGAGTGGCCACTTCTTAGTCGCGTCCAACACAGACGCCGCTAGTACCCATCAAAACGCGTCGGACATATAAGATGCTATTCCACCCTGAATCGCGTCGAGTGTAAGCGATGCGTTCACAAGAAGACGTCCCCTATACTGGATGCCTTTCAGGGTTCAGGAAAACACCCTAAAACCCATCCGAAAATCATACCACCCAGTCCCACAACCATTTCAAGCTGGAAATAACATGACATTAGGTTCCTATACATGCTTACAATCATGCCCATGTAATTCCCCGCAAAAGGAACCCCAAATCATGATCCACACAACCACACACCATGCAAACAGGTAGAAAATAGGGCAAAATTCCCCTACCAACGAAGGAAGCACAATTCCAACGCTACCAAGGGATTCCTCGTACTCCAACGCTCGTCCACACGCCGGAATTACGCCAAACGGCCTTCATTTGTACCAAAATCACCTAGCTTTCCTTCACAATATCTACAGCATCTCCCTAGGCCTTAGCAGTGCAATTGCACTATTCGGCCAAGGGAAAAATACACTTAACAACACATAGTCAAATCGCGTCGTACATACCTGACGCATTAGGAAACGCGTCCGATGTTGCTGACGCAATTAAAACCCTCGACGTCCTGCATGCGCCTCGCGGTGCGCATGCAGTAAGGCCACATAAACATCAGCGCGGAATCACGTCCCACGTGGCAACCGCGATTAGAATCCTAATCGTCGGGTAAACCGGACCCGATAACCCCATGAGTATCGCGTCGTCTGCATGCGACACGATCTCAAAGAGCCCGACAGAGCCCAATCTGGGCTAGGATGCCCAGCTTTCCTGCCTATCTTCTGACCCAGAAAACTTGTAAAAACACCTATAGACCTCCATGGTCTAACATGGGCCACACACTAGCCCCCAAATCCGGTAAACCTCAATCCGAACGTACGGTTTTTATAGTACAGACCTATTACCCTTTGAAGACAATTGGTTTTCCCTCTGGACTACATCCTAGTCTAGTAGGTGCCATCTCCTTCAGGAAATAGTTTGCACAGTTAGTCCTCAACAGGCACATCAAGATAGCAGCCAGATTAAAGTCAAATACAATATTAAGCTATCCTTCCACAATTTGTAGCTATGAATGCTCCCAAGAGTTCTCAGCACATGAGGGAATTTTAGCATTGCTTTGCAGAGTCTAAGAGACTAAATGAAGATGAATGGGCAGTGGCATATCCTGAACAAAGTGCAGAATGTCGAAAACATTAAGCTATCTCCTGTTGTATATCTTCTCAAAGCTTATGACACTCTTTGGAAGTCTATGTCTGAGAAATGGATTCAGAGGTACATCATCTACTACCAGGCTAAGAATGTAGCTCACTCCCTAGGTCTTCATTGGAATGTCACTATTCATGACTTTCTTCCTTAGCTGCTAAGAAGCAGTTTGTCCCTCTTAGAGAACTATGTTAAATGATCATCAGTACTATAAAAGAGTCTACTGGTATCATTGCCGGCATGTTATGTCTTACAGGAAAATTCCTTCCATAAGACCCTCCTAGAAAATAGATCCTTATAATTTTGAAAATTTCTTCCCTGACAATGAGAAGAAACTATGGGATCTTCTTCAGCCTTTTCTAGCTCGCATCCCTCCTTCCCTTTATCTCCCTAGCTCCACCTTTACTCCATGATGTAAACATTGCGGCCATCAATATAAGCTTGTTTCTCCACATTTGATGTCTATCTTAACCTTTCTGTTAATGTCACAAAGGGGGAGAAAAAAAATAAAAACAATTGTTTTTGCATTGACCAGATTTGGGAGAAAGAAAATAAGAAACAATAAGATAGAGATCAACTGTTATGCAAAATCAAATTTATTTTTCACTGTCCATTAAAAGTTTTTGTCATTAACAAAAAGGGGGAGAATTGTTGAGCAACTATTCCTATCTATTTTGCTAAACAGTTAATTATGATATTTTTGCTATGACAAAACCTTGAATATCTTCGCCTTTACCATTTATGAAAAATAATAATTCAAAAGGCTCTTATGTATACAAACATATTTCTGCCAAAGTTCATGCTTACACAGAACTAAGTATCAACACAACGAAATTTCTTTAAAGTCCACATCCGTTGCTATTTTTTCAAGTCCACATCGACTTCTGTTGAACATCAATTTCGGTTGAACATCGATTTCACTTAAACATCGACTCCATTCAAACATCGATTTCAGTTCAACAACGATTTCATCTAGAACATCGATTCCACTCAAACATCGACTTCATTCAAACATCGATTTCAGTTCAACAATGATTTCATCTAGAACATCGATTCCACTCAAACATCGACTTCATTCAAACATCGATTTCAGTTCAACAACGATTTCATCTAGAACATCGATTTCACTCAAACATCGACTTCATTCAAACATCGATTTAGTTCAACAACGATTTCATCTAGAACATCGATTTCACTCAAACATCAATTTCAGTTCAACAACGATTTTATCTAGAACATCGATTTCACTTCAACATCGAATATACCTCAACATCGATTACACTTATACATGGATTATGTTCACATCGACTTCATTTCAACATCGATTACATTCATACATGAATTACATTCAAACATAGATTACACTCAAACATCAATTACCTATGTGAAACATTGATTGCATCTGAAAGTCAAAGTAGTTGTATTTCTTCTAAAGTCGATGTTATTATCTGTTGCAGTGTATTGTTGTTTTCTTACTCGACTCCTTGAAAGTCGAAGTTTCTCATATCAACCTCTGTATACCTGTACTTAGATGATCTTTTGTGTTTCTATCAGTGAGCACAACTTAATGTAATCATTACATGAGTTTTACATTGAAATATCTTTTACATAAAATAGTTTCTTAAGTCCTATAAATTATGTTTTTTCAGTTAATATAAAATTCAATTACCTTTTTGGTGGGAAAAATATTTTATTCAATATTAGTCATCTGTGAAATAACCTTTTTAAGTTCTGTAAAAGATTTAGAAATATCTTGTTATCCCTTCCACTGACAGGAAGATAAGTTGATCGACAGATGGTTAAGGAATTAAATGCTTGACAGGTAAGCTATATGGGCTATCTGTCAAAACCTACCTACCACTGTCAGAAACCACATGACTTTTAAAAAGAGATCGTGTGCAACTATCTGTTCATTCTAAAATGCTCTGAACTCCTATCTGAACTTCCTCATACTTTATATTCTTTTATCTAACCTACCTCCGAAGGTATGTATAAGATATATGCTTTCATCTTGTCATTTCAGATTTGCAGAACATTAATGAAGCATGCCTAGATTTCAGCCTTGAGCATGAATCTTACAGAATAAGCATGAAGGTGTCTATCAAGCCATGAAGCTACCCACATAGCTTGAAGATGTTGGATCCCCTAGAGCTAAAATGAATGAGTGTCATGACATAAATCTCAAAGACATCACATCCAAAGCTCCAATGGATATCCTTCAACGGCTAGCTTCCAACAGGCAGATTCAAATGGGAAGATATTTGAAGCCTATATATAAGCTTAAATTCAAACCAAGACACACAACAACAAGAGAGAATACAAGACATAGACATCGACTCCACTCGTTTCTGAAAGCCAAAAGCCAGAAGTGCCATTCTGCTCAGTCTTTGACTTCCTTGCTAATCTCTTATTTGAAGAAGTCTTGTTCTCTTGGGTGGCAGTCTGCATTGCAAACTTCTCTTTGTCCCCTTCTCAGTTTCAGAAAGAGCTAAGGACTCATTTCCCTTTGTTTCTTTTTCTGATTCTCTGTGTTTGCTCATTCTGTTGAGCAGACACACAAGTGTATTTGTTTCACTTTTGTGTAAGATAACCCGCAGGGGGTTTGTTCCTTGCAGTGCCCCTCTTGTGAATGGAAGACCTACTGGTGTAGGTAGTCTTTGTACCCCTTGGTTAAGGGAAGACTTCCTTGGGAGCAAGTGGGATTGTAATACCTCTCAGGGTTGAGAGATTGCCAAGCATTCTTGGCAGTTAGTGAAATCCCAAGTGGTTTTCTTGGGGACTGGACGTAGGACTTCCATGTGGGAAGGGCCGAACTAGGATAAAATCCTTGTGCATTTTGTGTGATTGATTCTGCCAAGTTTTCACTTGTTTCACACATACCCACTAAGTACTAACAACTCTATTTAGTGTTATCTAGTGTTCAGATATTTTTTAAAGCACAAAAAGTCCTATTCACCCCCCTCTAGGACAACAATTGTGCCATCTTGATCCAACACTAAAACATGCTAAAGGCACAACCACCCTCATCCACACCCATGCATCTCAATGTAAGGGATCTACACTCATGAAAGCTCCATGCACACATGATAACACTCAAACCCCAAACCCCAATCATGCTCGAAGGATCAAACCAAGCATCCATCACCACACTACTATCATGGATTCTACAAGACTTGGAGAAAGGGAAGATGATCCTAGCATGATAGAACTAGGGGGAAGTATAAGAGTCCCTACGTCAAATAGAAGAGCCACGTGTGCATGGCCACCTCCTCCTCGCTCCAAGCTCTATGTTCACGCCATCCACAAGCAAGGAACGGTTGCCTACATGCGAGGAAGATCTGTCTCCACGTTAACCTCCACCAAGCTGGAGAAGAAGATGCTCCCAAGAACACACCAAACACTCTCCCATGGAGAAGCTCCATACAGAGGGTCAGAGGAAGATGGAGGAGAAGAAGAAAAGGGGAAGAAGAAGACAGGTCTGATGGCCTAGCCTATATAGGCCCCGGACCTGAGAACACGACAGCATGGTGGTCGCATTCAGTAATGAACGCGACGACCAACTTGTCGCGACCTCAAAGTCATGGTCAGACTTGACCATTGGACCCGCCACGTGTCACCCTCGTAGGCCTAACACCATGAACGTGACACCTGACATGTCACCTTCATTTGACAGTGCCTCGACACGTGTCCCAACTGTCCCAGCAGCAAGACGACAAAAATGCATGTTGCAGTCAGAAGGTGCTCGTTGCGTTCTCAACAAGAAGCAACAACCATCCTGTCCCTTTTAGAAGGCGGCGGCCCGAGACATCACTACCATCAGCATAAGGTAGCTGACCAAAGAAGGAAGTTACAATATTTCCTTAAAATCTAAAAAATGAAAAACTGAAAAATCAAGTGCATGTGCTTGAAGAAAATGCTAAAGGTTCTGAAAATTCTATTAAAAAGTTGCATGAAACTATAGATGAGCTGAAGTCTACTGTTTTTAGACTCACAAAGGGGAAGCAAAAATTTGATGAGGTGCTTAGTGTTAAAGTTAACACTAATAGATATAGTTTAGGCTAATCTCCTAAGAATGGAAAGAACCAATCTTTTGAGTCTAAATTAGTAACATCTTTTGTTCATGCTTCTAATAGTCCAAGCACATCTCATGCTAAACCACAACAAAAAAAAGCCCAATTGAATCCTCATGCTAAGAAGTCTGTGCATCTTAAGAAACCGGTTCAGGATAAGAAATCCATGTAGTCAAAGAATTCATCTCATGGTAGAAATTCAGAACAGTCTAAGAAGCATGCACAATCAATGAAAGGAAAGTATGTCAATCATCATGTCATTCACATGCCACAACCCACACAACACTCCAGTAATGTTACATGCTACTTTTGTGGTCGGCATGGTCACGTGAATTATACTTGTTCTTTAAAAAGAAACATGCAGAAACTAAATTTGGTGTGGATTAGGACGGATTTATTGCCTTTTTGGACTAATTGTGTTGGACCGAAAATCATTTGGGTACCAAAGAAATCCACTTGAGATTTGTGGTTGCAGGTGTCTTGAAGAATTTGGAATTGGAGTATTAATGTAAAATTCAAGATGCCATATTGTTCTATGAGTATCATGTATTTCTATTCTGGAACTTTCAAGGTAGGACATGAATACTCTTGTAAATACTTTCATGTTTAGTTCAATCATTTTTTATCAATTGATATCATTGTTTATTTTCTAGATTTTGATAAATATCTAAAAACACACATAAAAAGAAGAAAATCAAAAACAAACAAAAATTAGAGTCTATTGTATGTTTGTGTTTGCATGTTTATCCTGTGTATGCATGTAAAGTATATGTAAAACATCATCATTGACTCTTTCTATGGCCCTATACTCTCTTACTATTCTTACTGCATTGGCTTAGTGTGCATTCATGTTGTCACTAAGGGGGAGTTAACTGATTCAATATGTGCATACATTAAGGGTGAGCCAAATAGTTATGCATTTAACTTGATTCTTAAAACACATTTGAAATTAATTCCAATACATTTATGCATAAGATTATGATTATTATATATCACTTTGATGATAGGTGGAAATTTTTTTACTAACACTTTTGCAATACTTAAAATTCACCTGATTTGTAGTAACTCGTAAGGAAAAAATTACATGTCCAAAAAAAGAGGAACTGAGCTTAGTAACTAGGTCTTTCCACTGAACAAGTGAGAAGCCTCGCATCAAACGGCAATACTTTCCTCAAAAGTGAAGGAAAAGAAAAGAAACAAAAATTGATGCCAATTACTTTGAAATACAAAAGAAAAGGGGCAAAGTGATAGCTACCAAAAACATGCATGGGTAAGATTGAGAGTATTCACTAGTGTTAATTGGAATTGCAATCTATCCTCATGTGTGATGTCTATCAATCATATCTCACACATCACTTTCTATATATGGTTTTTAATTTTGAGTGTGTCTTTAGAACGTGATTAAATACATGGGCTATAATATGACTAATTCTTAGTGCATGCACTCCTTCATCCTCCCTTTAGTGATATCTTCATATATCCACTTTATTCTTGAGCCAAATGTATTTATTATCCCTATTACCATCCCTTTTTATACTGCCAAAAGGGGGAGAGTCTATGCAGAGAGAATATGTAGATTTTCTATTCTGGTTTGGGGGAGCGTTTGTTCAAAAGAAAATGGAGAGTAAGAAGTATTTTGAGAGGGGGAGTAATTGCATGCCTATGAATGCTTGCATTCATATGTGTTGTGTAAAAACAAAAAATGGAACAACAAATTGGAATCTGAAATCAAATGTTGTATTTTGTGTGAAAATCTACAAGTGTTTGTCATCATCAAAAAGGGAGAGATTGTTGTACTTCGTAGGTTTTGATGATCACAAAAACACTAATTCTAATTCATAATGATTAAATCATAAAAGACCAATTCTCATTTATGTTGATGACCCAAGTATTTGGTTTATATATATTTAATTTGTGGGTCTAATTTGTGTGTTAAATATGCAAGAAAATAGTCCAAAAGTCACACTTAAAGTGGCTTAAACAAGGCCAAGACCTAGAACAAAATAGAATTCTGGACAATCGGACGATCGATTTCAAGAAATTGGATGACCGATTGTATGGAAGTGCAGGTTGTAGAAGACAGAATTCCAGGCAAAATAGATGACCGATCTAGGGGAATCGTTTGATTGGTTTTCTAAGTAGCTTTAGACCTGAGAGAGTCTAAGAATCGGACGACCGATTTGGTGCAGTGTATTGATGTAGAGAAAGAAGCAAGTCGGCTCCAAGGCTAAGTCCAAAATCAGACGACCGATTTGGCAATTCTGATCGACCGATTACGGAAATGCAGTTTTCTATTTTGGATGGACTCTTTCCTTCATTAGGTTTTTGCCCGTGGTTGCTTTCAAGTTGGGATCTTTTGGGTTGGCACATATATATACTATCCATCCTATGACCCAGCGAGGGACCCATGATGCTAAAATTTTTATCTACAAAGCTAGGGTTTTGGAGAGAGAGGTACGATTTCAACTGTGCAGTAAGAATATTGCTGAATTAATCTTCTTGGCCGACTTCAGACTTCTTCCAAACATGAAGCTCATCACTAGGAGGTTGAGGAATGCGTCTCCATCAAGCATACCTTCAAGAGCTTTATTTGTGGAGCACATTTACAAGCTCTTCATCGTGGAAAGAGATTTCTACATTGGCACTTCATATTTCGATATGGAGAATCTTTGTGCTTTTAGTTTTACTCATTTCCACACGGTCATATGCTTATTAGGATTTGTCAATTTCGTGTTGAACATCATCGTGTGTGTGTGCTCGGTTTGTGAGCACCTGGTTGGTATGCAGTGCGTACTGCATATACACATCAGGTTATCTCATTTTCAAAAAATGAGGTGGGATGTGTGTTGTCTCCGAAAACAACGGTGTGTGGGGATTTGTACTTATAAACAAGTTAGTCGTCAAAATCTCCACGGGGGTGTGGAATAGTGGACGTAGGCATACAAGGGGTGTGTTTGCCGAACCATTCTAAATCATCGTGCATCTATGGTATGATATTCTTTCGCCTATCTCTATTCTATGCATGTTAGGATAGTTGGTGTCACTGTTTAATTGTTATTTTCTATTGTGCATCTCGCTTAATAAATACGTAATTGAGTTTAATTTGTTCTGTGAAAAAAAATATATTATTTAAGCGATAACTAATTCACCCCTCCTCTCTTGGTTGATCATCTCACATATTATACTTCACATATCGCTCTCCAAGTTGTGTTACACGACCCTCTACATGCTGCAAGGAATTTTCTTCCAAGTGTGGCGCCGCATTGCAAGAACACTTCACAGCAGTTGAAGCTTGATAGTGGCGAAGACTGATGTGCCTGGACATGCTCCTCTGATGGGACTCGGTCCGAAACCTGCATACCAGTGCATTAGACAATAGGGCATTAGCAGGCCGGCTCTGTCCAAGATATGGTGCTCTTATTTCTGTCCACGGGCTGCGAATTTGTCGTGGCGCATTCTTCACCGAGCTGTGGCTGTGGATGAAATCATTCAAAATTGTGGCATTCCCCTACCATCTAAATGTGTTTGCCGCCGAACAAACTCACAAACTGAAAGTCTAGACCATATTTTCTATTTGGCAGAGTTGCAATGGCACTGTGGGAATTCTTTCGCCCATTCCTCGACAACAGATGCAGGGCGGATAGATCCATTACTGTCCTATGCTGGGACATCATAAAATTTGCTGATATTAATAACCCGTACGGGTTTGTGTCTATACATATCATGTTGTTAATTAATTGGGAGGTGTGGAAGGCAAGGTGTGCAGCGCGGGTTACTTAATTTTTCGCTCCAGCAAGTTAACTTTAAAGTAAGGCCATCTGCTCATCAAAAGGCTGCGCTAGATAAGTTCAATTTGCTGTTTATGGTCAATCTGAAAGTGCCCAAAATTGTCAAATGGATCCCTGCTAGTGATGGTTGTACGCTCAATGTGGATGGGGCCGCCAAAGGGAATGCAGGTCTGTCTGGGGGAGGTGGTTGTATCAGGGATCCAGCTGCAGGCCATATTTTACATGCTTTCGCCTATTCTTATGGTGAAGGAACCAACTTTGCAACTAAAGCCCGTACGGTCCTGGAGAATTTCCGTCTTGCACTGTCTCTTCCCTGCAAATCTCGGTGCTATACTCAGACTCGCAGCAATTGGTTGCCTTAATTAACCAAAAGGGAGCACCCCCATGGTCTGCCAGGAAATGGTGGGATGAGATTTTGTACCTCGCAGATACATTTCACTGGCAGCTACAACATGTTTATAGAGAAGCTAATGGCATTGCAGATGCATTGGCATCTCATACATGTCACACAATGATTAATGCATAATTTCAATCGTGGAGCCACCTGCCATTTAAGAGCACATGGTTCGCTGTCAATGACGCTGTCGGCCTCCCGCATTGTCGCCCTGCATAGCTTGCTTTTTGGACCTTCTTATGGGTCGTTTTCACTCTATAAAGGCATGGAAATGCCCCAAAGTTTCTGTTGTTATTACACATCTTCAGAAATAATAAAATTAGGCTTAGGTTTCTCTTGATGGAGAGAGAATATGCGTCTCTTTTAGGGATGGTGTGCGCTCTCCTAAGATGGGTTTAGGACCTCCTTTTAATAAATAAATAAATAAAGGTGAAAAGTCAAAGACCCTGGTCAATAACCTCTGGCGGCACTAACAATTTTGGGCACTCTTTTCAAGACCAGATTGAGTCCTATAATTGCCAAACATTCGTCATATTTTCATATCTCAAACAATCAATCAATGGCCATATAAAGTTCTAAGAACAAGTTGATAAGTATAGACGAATAGGAGAGTGTATCATGAAAGAAAGATAATAGATGAGGGAGAAGTTACTAGATGAGGTTCCTGTATTAATTAGAAACTTATAGAAGTCATGCACAATAAACAACACTAGAAAACCACAATAGTAACCACTGCAAATAGTACTCTCAAGTACTCGTAATAGCTGGAGAATGTGTGCTACACACTGACTACATTCAAAATGATGTCCAAGGGTAGGGCGTGATAGCTAGAGAAGACATGCACAACATGAAAAAGTGGGATTTCCGGCGGCAAGATTCCGTCGGAAATCAAGCTTTCCGACTACTTTCCAATGACAACTCGTCGAAAATAATTCATCGGAAAAAATGTGTCAAAAAATTCCAATGGACACAAAATCCGTCGGTAAATCCATTGGCACTTCTAACCGAAGCAATCTAAAATATCCGTTGGAAACTATATCTTCCGATTGTTTTACTGACGAACAAACCCATTGGAAAATTCCGACGGAATGTCTGTCGAGACTTCTGACACTTTGATCGACGAACAAAAGCGTCAGAAGTGGGAAACTTCTGACGAAAAATATTAGTCGGAAATTCCAAGCCGACGGATAACACCGTCAGAAATCACGTATGCCGACATTTTTTCCAACGGAAAATTTCGGTTGGAAATATTGTTCTTATTATTTTTTTAATATAATAAATAACAAAGATAAATTCAAAAACCTGCTAAAAATAATATTCAAGGAGCATCCACAATAAATAATAAATAACATAAAATTATCAATCACAACAAATATGGAGCATCCCAATAATAAAAAATAAAGAATCAAGAGAGATCTGCTAGATCATCCTCTCTTCCCGCCTCATGATCGTCAGGTGCTAGAGGATCTTATATTATAAAATATATATAATATAATTAAATTATTTTTAAATTTTAATTCATAATATATGAATATTCACTAAGTGCAACTAGAGAAGATTTCTTACCCTTTACACTTAGATTTTTTTTAGATTAGTGGTTTGAGCGCCAACCCAAACTGGGAATCCGATTAGGATTCCATCAGTTCTCACACGTCACATTCACCCACCTGGTCATGTCAGAGAGAATGACACGCTGAGCTGATCCCTATTTCATATTTTGGACCTTCAACTTGCATGTTCTAACCCTTTACATGAGCTTTTTATGGATTAGTGGTATGAGTGCCGAACCCAAACTGAGAATCCGATTAGGATTCCATCAGTTTCCACACGTCGTTCTCACCCACCCAGTCATGTCGGAGTGAACGACACGCCGATCGGATCCTTATTTCATATTTTAGACCTCCGACTTGCGTGTTCTAACCCCTTACATGAGTTTTTTTATAGATTAGTGGTATGAGCGCCGAACCCAAACTGCGAATCCAATTAGGATTCCGTCAGTTCCCACACGTCGCTCTCACCTATCCGGTCATGTCGGAGTGAACGACACGCCGATCGGATCCTTATTTCAGATTTTGAACCCGCGACTGTGTGTTCTAACTTTTTTACATTTGTGTTTTTTTTAGATTAGTGGTTTGAGCGCCGAACCTAAACTGGAAATCCGATTAAGATTCTGTCAGTTCACATACGTTGCTCTCACCCACCCCATCCTATTAGAATGAATGGCATGTCAATCGGATCCCTATTTCAGATTTTGGACTCCTGACTTGCGTGTTATTACTCTTTACACTTCGTTTTTTATAGATTAGTGGTATGAGCGTTGAACCCAAACCGAGAATCCGATCAGGATTCCGTTAATTCCCACACGTCGCTCTCATCCACCCGGTCTTGTCGGAGTAAACAACATGTCGATCGGATCCCTATTTTAGATTTTGGATCTCGAACTTGCATGTTCTAACTATTTACACTTGAGTCTTTTTAGATTAGTGGTTTGAGCACCGAATTCAAACCGAAAACTCGATCAGGATTTATTACAAGAAAATCACAGTTTAGCAACGGAATTTAGCGATGGATAAGTATTCGTCGCTAATAACGACAAATTAGCGGCACCCTTATTTCCATCGCTAACATAAAATCCAGCGATGGATTAGCGACGAGATATATCTGTCACTATTGAGCAGCAGATTGGCCTATTCCGTCGCTAATAAGGTAGTAGTTTTTGGAAAAAATAACTATTTAACAAAGGATCAGCGACAACAATATTTCGGTAGCTAAAGTATTATAGTGTATGTATTAACATCGTTCATTGTTAAATATTATTCGTTGCCATTTATTTTTTATATTTGTGAATATTAACAAATATACATATAATAAAATAGGGTAAATTAATTAGGAGTCCTTATCAGATTTTTGACTTATTTGTTAGTCCCTAACAGAGCTGTAACTCATTACAGTAGGTGTTATTATCTGTTACAGTATACGTTAAATCCTGTTACGGTAAGGACCTCCCTGTTACAGTCAAGGACTTTTAATTAATTTACCTAATAAAATATTATATATATAATATTATATTATATTTTTATATCAATATATTATGATTATTTAATATTGTGTGCCTAATCCATTGGATCTTAATTAATCAAGTTAAAATCTAACTATTAGAATTTTGATTAAATTGTTAATCAACGTCTCTTGATTAAATTATTATATATCTACAATAAATCAAATTTTGTGGATCTTGATTAATGATGTCAAATCTTAATCAAATATAAATATGTTTCGAATCCAACCATTGGATCTTGATCAAATTTAAATACATCAGTTAAGATTTATTAGATCTAGATTAAATTTAGTAGGTGGACGTTGATCTAATTGTAGAGATGTCAATGGGCCGAGCTCGGCCCAGGCGGCCAGTTTTCTAAAAGTCAGCGTGGGCCCGGCCCAGGCCCGGTATGGGTGGCCTGGCCCAGGCCAAGGAAAAGCCCGGTTAGGCCCAGCTTGAAAAATATAAGAAAAATGTTATTTTTATTTATATAATATATAATTTTAATATATCTACTATAATATATCTATAAAAAATAATATATTTTTTACTTATATCTATATTAATCTTTAATTTATAAAAGATTATATTTTTGAGTAAATTTATTATACATAAAATAAATATAATTCTCTTTCTAATATAAATTTTATGTTTAATATAAATTATATTTATATTTTTCGGGTCGAACGGGCCGAGCGGGCTAGACCTCACAAAGGCCAAGGTCGGCCCTATTTTTTTCGGGCTAGGCTGGGCCGGGCCAAAAATTTAAACGGGCTCATTTTTTGGCCCAAGTCCGATTAAAACCGGGCCAGGCTTCCGAGCCTCCGGTCAGCCTGGCCCAATTGACACCCCTCTCTGATTGTTATGAGTAAATATAACTAATCAGATATACATAGATAGAGAATGAATTTTAATATCATAATTTTTAAATCATAATCAAATATCAAGTGTAGATTGGATTTTAGATCCGAATAAAATTCAACAATTAGATCTTGATCAGATATAGATTGTCGATGAATACAAATGTCAAATATTGATTAAAGTTAAATCTAACAATTAAGATGTTGATCTGAAGCAAATCCAACCGTGCGGATTTTAATTAGATTGGCAACAAACCCAACAATGAATCTTGATCTGTTGTACATTGTGATCAATTGAAAATGTCAAATATTAGTTAAAGTTAAATCCAATGATTTGATAATAGTTTAGTTATACATATAGTAATCATTTTTAGAATATTAGCATATGCATTGTATAACTTTTAATATTATAGTTTCAAAAATGTTTTTCTATAATAAAATGTAATAATTTATTAAATTAAACTAACTTTCAAATATAAACATATAATTAATAAATAATTTAACGTGTTATTTTTTATTATGTTATTCATATTCAATTTTATAATCTTTTCAATTTATTTAATTTCTTTTTATTTTTTGTGTACTATTTAAAATAAATTTATAATGGAAAATTAATTAGAAATGGCAAAATATAATTTTATAATATAATTAAACTTTATGAAAATATAATATTCAAATATAAATACTAATTAAAGCTATCGGCGGAGCTCCTGGCCACCTGCAGCAAGCGATTGGTAGAGCACCCGACGTCTGACGACCGATGCTTGATGCTCGAAGCCTGCGGCCAGCCACGATTGACGCTCAACACTGAACAGTTAGTCACTGATGATCGATGCCGAGCGGTCGGCGTCTATAGGGTAGTTTTTAAAATATTTTTCTCATAAAAAATGTAATAATTTGTTAATTTAAGCTAACTTTCAAATGTAAATATAAAATTGATAACAAAATATATTTTGTCAAAGTAATTACACTTTCAAATATAAATATAAATAATAATCAATTAATATTAATAAATATATTATTTTTAAAACTAATTTAACATCCAATATAATTATTATTAATAATCAATTAATAATAAGAAAATATTATATTTTATATCAATGACTTAATTTTTAAATTTAATATAATAAATAATTATTAATAACAAAAATATAATATTATATAACTCTAATTTTAACTTTTTTAAAAAAAAATAAAATTATTTTTTAAATATTATAATATATTAAAATATATAGTAAAGAAGAATTGCTGGTGTGGTGGTGAGGTCCCGAGTAGTGTTAAGTTCCCCCAATGAAGCTATTGGCGCTTTGTGTTTTGTTTAACATAATATTTATATATTATAATCTAGGAAAAAATAATTGGGGGTCCCTGTCAGAGGGTGGTACTTTTTTTCTAGTCCCTGTCAGACTACTGGAAGACGTAGTGTCCTTACTTTTCACCTGGTTTAATTTATAGTCTCTACTTTTGAGACGTCACCATTTACGACCTCGATTTGCGAGTTCCATCTCTTTGGCATCTGTCTCTTTTTCTCATTCCTGTCTTACCCTTCTGTCCTTTCGAATGCCTTTTTCCCAATCGACACTTACGCTTCTATCCTTTCGAAGGGCCATGAACTCACATCGATGGGAAGTTGGTCTTACATAACATGCAGAGCACACTTACAACAACTATTGACATCACTTACACAGGTCCTTTTGAAGGCCCGTGAACCGTTCTTCACAACTATAAAAAACCCAGGGCCTCATATTTATCCTTCACAAGCTTCTCTGAGTCTTCTTCTTCCTATCTTTCTTGCTCGTCTTCTTCCTCTTTATTTTCAGATGTCTTCATCTAACGGTGCTCCCCACAGGGATGGCAAGGCACCTGCATCACCGGTGCCACCGCTGCCCCCGGCGCCACAGGCTCCACCTTCGCCACCCGCCCTTCAGCCCCGACTTCTGGAACAGTTTTTACATGTGCTGGAGGATGGCTTTAGCCAAAGCCTCTCAGCTGTACGGCAACAAGGGCCTCACCAACATCTGCCCTGACATCGGCCCTAAGGCAAAACCCATATGTTCCCTCCCCTCCCTCCCTCTCCATTCCTCCGCCCCTCCCCCTCCTCCCCCAAGTGTCGGCTTAGGGAGTGTAGAGAGTTATTGTAATGGGGCTTGTTTATGCAATATATTTTTGTTTATGCAGTCTTCTGTGGCCGATATAAAATCCATTGTACGTGCTCTCTATCATGGAAACGCAACATGTAGTACCCCGGAAAATCTATTAATTAAAATTTATAGATAAATAGAAATTTTATCTTTAATAAATTTAATTAATTAAAATGGTACGCATCATTATTGCATGCGTATAAACCCCTATAAAAATTTCGTAAAAATGATAGTCATAATTTAAATAATGTTCTCTAATGACCTCATGAAATTTGGGCGTAGAAAAATCATTTGGACTTAGTTTAAGAATTTATGCGACTTATTAGCATAATTAAGGAATAAGTCGAAGAATCTATTATTTTATGATCCAAAGTGGATTATAAATTAAAATAAATATATGATTAGACTTAAATAATATAGGATATAGCTCATTATGATATTTGGACCAATGGACATCTTGGCCCATAAATAAATTCTTTAATGAAAAGGATAAATAAAAACCCATTAAGTAAAGTAAGTACATGGGTTGTACAATTAAGCTCACATGAGTTATTGGGCCAAGAGTAAGAGCTCAAATGATGAAGGTTAGAAATATTGGCATGAATAATATTTAATTGAAATAAAAATATGAATTACTTGAATAAGTGTGATAAATAGATTTACATAAGGATAAAGGTGAATAATTGGAATTAAATCAATAACCATTAAGTCAATTAGTAATGAGTTTTACTAATGGTCCTAGCATAAATTTTGGGCCCAATTATGAAGAGTCCACCATGAGATGAGAGTTAAATAAGTGAAATTCGTACCTAAAATATTAATAAATAGAAAATGGTTAAGATAATGAGTATTTTAACTCTTATCATCTTAAAAAGAGTCATAACCCTAGTCTAACCTAATAGGACTATATCCTAATCTAAAATTGGGATTTAGATGAGAGACAATTGGGTTAAATATAAGAGACCCAAATTAAATAGGGAAATTCGTAACTATATTATCTCTTAATTAAAAAGGGGTCATTAAAGCACAATATGACTCATATATATCCTAATAAGAGTCCTAATCCTATCCTAAACCATTACCCACGAAATTGGACTTCTCCCTTACCCAATTAGATAGATATAGCAAGAAAAATATGTGATAATTATGGGATTCGTAATTAAATGAGGAGGAAAGAGTTTTAGGTGATTTAGAACTCTACAAGCCATCAAAACACCCCCATTTGACCCTAGCA
>CM024763.1:93625693-93716087 GCA_014218235.1 Colocasia esculenta | reverse complement strand
AGGTTAATACGAATTTTAAACATTAGCCTAATAAAAGTTGTGTTGGTCCCAACAAATCCAATGGTTGGTCCCACTTCTTGGGAGTTTAACACTGGCATTTTATTTATTTAGTTAACACTCTCATTTATTTTTTATTTTTCCTAAAAAAATTAAATCCGTAAGTTTCTGGGCATTACACTATGCCTTTGAACTGCCCAAAATAGCAAACTCCCATCTTTAGCAGTGATGGAAGAATGGGTGCCTGCCCTAGGGGTGATGATGGTTGTGATGATGGAGTGAAGGATCCTTTCTACTGAGAGCTCATTGACAAGGAGCCCTTTCTTGGAGAGAGACCCTAAACTACCAATGAGCCCTAACCTTTGCTTCTCCATGGACACTGCTTCACTGATTCTATGTCCGGAGTTGGGGCAACCCAAAATTTCTACCAATAGATCTTCAGAAACTGTGACCATTGTACCTTTCACTGAACCTGTCACTGATCCATCCATTGAGACTTGGAGGGAAATGTAAAAAGCCTTCAGGGCGCTCTCGAAGGTTAGCTCATTTATCTTGCAGAGCCTCGACCAGCCCATGGCCTCTAGGGTTTCTTCTACCCAACTAAGCCTATCGGTCAACTAAGTGAAATCTACAATCTTCCCTAGACAAATGGAGGTCTTGGCAGAGGAAAGTCCCTGGAACTGCTCACGAGTGAAGAGCATTCCTTCCGGAGCCCTAGATGATGCCATCTAGACAAAACAAGAAATGAATCTAAGATGAATGGTAGAGTAGATGCAGAAAAGGTTCACAGAGGTAAAGAACCTACCTTTCTTCTGAGAAATGGAGAGATTTTACAGATTCTTCGAAGGTGGTTCCATCGGTGTGAAGAATAGACGCAGGAATCGGAGGAAGAGGATAGGAGAGTAGGAGACGTTTTAAAAGGGGTGATTTGAAATGAAAGAGAGAAGGGTCCTAATATAGAAGGATGATATGTAACGAACCATAGATAAGGAGATGAACGACTAGGATTAAATGATGAACCGTTATAATTTATTCCCTTTAAATGAAAATTAAGAACCTTTTTTAAAATAATATTGACTCTGACTTCATAAACTCCGACTCCTCAAGAGTCGCAGTACACAACTCCGACTTCGCAGTGCCGAAACTCCGACTTTATAGGAGTCGTAGAACACAACTCCAACTTCAGAGAAGTCAAAGTTCCAGGACTTAGAAAATTTTGCAATGAATGAAATATATAGTAAAGATTTTCGAATCAGGGTTGCACATACCTATTTCTCTTCATATTGAAGTAAATCTATCTTCAGGAATAGGTTAGTAAATATATCAGCTAATTGATTATCTATAAATACAAATTCAAGTAAAATATCTCCATTACTTACATGGTCCCTGATGAAATGATGTCTGACCTCATATGCTTGGTTTTGAATGTTGAATTGGATTTTTTGTCAAGTTGATTGCACTTATGTAGTCAGACAGCATTGGAATTTCATGAAGTGTATGACCATAGTCTTCTACTTGATGCTTGATCCACAGTAGTTGTGTGCAGCAACTTCCATCTGCAATGTATTTTGCTTCTATTATGGATAAGGCTACAAAATTTTGTTTACTGGAAGACCAAGAAAACAAGCAACCTGCAAGAATTTGACAAGTACCACTGGTGCTTTTTCTATCTATTTTGTATCCAGCATAGTCAGCATCACTATATCTAATCAATTTGAATTCAGAACATCTGGGATACCATAAACCTAATTTACTTGTGTTTATAAGATATCTAAAAATTCTTTTAACAGTGTTAACATGAGATTCTTTAGGATCAGCTTGAAATCTAGCACACAAACATACACTGAGCATTATGTCTAGTCTACTAGCAGTAAGATAGAGTAATAACCCAATCATACCTCTATAGATCTTCTGATCTACTTTCTTACTAATTGGATCACCATCTAACTTAATGCCTGAGCTCATGGGTGTTCCTAAGGGCTTACATTTGTCAAAACCATATTTAGAAAGCAAGTCTAAAATATACTTAGTTTGACAGATGTGAGTACCTTCCTTGGTCTGCTTAATTTGCAAGCCAAGAAAATAATTAAGTTCACCCATCATGCTCATTTCAAATTCACTTTTCATAAGGTTTTCAAAGAATTTACAGAGTGATTCATTAGTAGAACAAAAAATAATATCATCAACATATATTTGTACAATCAAGATTCTTTCTGAAAACTTGTTAATAAATAGGGTGCTATCTACTTTACCTCTTGAAAAATCATGTGATATATGATATGCACTTAGTCTTTCATACCAAGCTCTTAGAGCTTGTTTCAAACCATATAGAGCTTTCTTTAAACGAAAAACATGATTTGGATACTTAGCATTTTCAAAAACCAGGTGGTTTCTCAACATAAACTTCTTCTTTTATGAAACCGTTCGGAAAAGCACTTTTAACATCCATTTGGAATAAATTGATATTAAGAGAACATGCATATGGTAATAAAATTCTAATTGCCTCTAATCTAGCAATTGGAGCATATGTTTCATCAAAATCAATACCTTCCTCTTGGGAATATCCTTGTGCTACCAGTCTGACCTTGTTCCTGATGATTACTCTTGATTCATCCATTTTGTTTCTAAAAACCCATTTGGTCCCAATAACTGGATGGTGAGAAGGTCTAGGTACAAGAGTCCATACATGGCTGCGTTGGAACTGGTTAAGTTCCTTTTGCATAGCTAGGATCCATGATTCATCTACCAGTGCATCATTGATTGTCCTAGGCTCAATTTGAGAAACAAATGCAGTGTAATCATAGGGAATATTCATACCTCTTTTTTTTACCCTATCTTGAGGATCACCTATAATATTTTCTCTAGGGTGATCTCTGTGATACCTCAATTCTCTAGGTAGTCCTTCCTATGTTTCTCCTTGTTGTTGCAGTGCTTCTAGTAGGGGATCTTCCTTGTCTTCATATTTTTCTTCAAGAGAGGTTTGTTCCAGATTCCTACACAAATCTTCAACAACATCTTCTTCTTATTCTATTTTTTTAATAGAAGGGTTTGTTTCATCAAATAAAATATCAACTGATTGTTCTATTGTCAAAGTTCTTCTGTTAAACACTTTATATCGTCTATGTTTTGAGATATATCATAGTAGAAAACCTTGATCACTTTTAGCATCTAATTTTCCTAAGTTATCTTTACCATTATTCAAAATGAAACACTTACAACAAAAGGGTCGAAGGTGACTGATGTTTCACTTTGTAACGACCCGAGAACCTGACCGTCGGCCCACGCCGAGGACCTAATTTTTGCGGTCGCCGCACTTCCTGGTCCGACTGCGAAAATCAGGTCCTCGGCGTGGGCCGAGGGTCGGGTTCTCGGGTCGTTACAGGCTTCTTCTCCTTGTATAGCTCATAAGGTGTCTTCTTCAAAATTGGTCTGATCATACATCTGTTGATGATGGAGCAAGCTGTGTTGACTGTTTCTGCCCAAAAGTATCTTGGTAGATTATATTCTATAAGCATTGTTCTGGCCATGTCCAGTAGTGTTCTATTTTTCCTTTCTGCTACTCCATTCTGTTGAGGTGTTCTTGGTGTAGGGAAATTGTGTTATAAGCCATTTTCTTCACAGAATTTGACTAACTCTTCATTTTTGAATTCTCCACCATGGTCAGATCTAATACCGATTATCTAAAATTTCTGGTTCTTCTCTACTAATTTGCTGAACTTTAGAAAGGCTAAAATGATTTCTTATTTGGCTTTCAAAAATGAAACCCAAGTGTACCTTCAATAATCATCCACGATTACATAGCCATAAACTTTTCCTCCAAGACTTACTATTCTTATAGGTCCAAACATATCCATGTGAATAAGTTCCAATGGTTTGGAGGTTGTCACTAAGGTCTTGGACTGAAATGAAGTCTTGGTTTACTTTCCTTTTGCACAAGCTATACAGATTCCAAATTTCTTCATTTTAAGCTTCGGAAGACCTTCAACGAGATCATACTTGATTAGTTTCTTGATCACTGATGTGCGTGCATGTCCTAGTCTTCCATGCCATAAATCAGTCTCCTCATTTTTTGTAGTTGCAAGACATAGGTTGACTTCTTTTAATTATGCTAATTGTATAGTATAAAGATTTTTAACTCTTTGAGCTTCAAAGATTATTTTTCCATCCTTTTGAATAATGCAGTTATCATTTTGAAACTTTACCAAGTGACCTTTGTCACATAGTTGACTGATGCTAATAAGATTATGCGTTAATCCTTCTACATACATAACATCTTCTATCAAATCCTTTTCTTTTGTTCCTATTGTTCCACATCCTAACACTTTGCCTTTTCCATTATCTCGATACATAAACAACCAAGTGACCTTTATCACACACACATAACATTCTTGTAAATAGCTTTCTGTCACCTGTCATATGCCTTGAGTACCCACTATCCAAATACTATTTGGATGCTCTCAGGCGACCCTGTAAACAAAATTAAGTTGTGACTTTTGGTACCCAATTTTTTTGGGTTCTTGATGGTTAGTCTCTGGAATCCAACGCAAGTGCCTGGTTGTGCAGGTGCTGACTGTGTATCTTAGTTGATTACAACGACTACAACACAGATCATATGCATTCCTTACATATGTAGTGTTTTTAGATTTCAATTTTTATTTGTAGTCATATTGATTGACCTTTCTAAGATTTTTAATTTCTATTTCTTTCACAAATTCAGGAGTTGGGTATTTTTCAAGATAGACAACATTTTCTTCATTTGCTGGAGGTGTATACCCTACTCCATACTTCTTTTTACCTGATTGTGCACCTTTTAGTTTTACAACCAGAGATGTTTTACATTTAGTAATTTTATCAGTAGTAGCTTTTACATAACTATTTTCTTCTCTAAATTTCTCTTCATCTTTCAATTCTTTGAAATTTGATTCAATTTTCATGATTTTACTATTTTTAACTTTTAAATCTTCACACAGTAGTTCATTTGATCTTTTTGATTCAGTTAAATTTTATACTAATCTTTCTACTTCATTTTTTACAAATACATTACATTTTTCTTGATTTAATAAATTTAACTTGACTATTTCATCTATTTAACTATTGTTTTATATTTTTCATACAATCATTAAATGCATATTCTAGACTATCAGAATTAGATTCAGAACATGATGTAATGAAAGTTTTAGAATTTACCTGGTCTAGTCCTGCCATGAGGGCTAGATTGGTTATTTCCTCTCTTCTGATTTTGAGCTTGAAGAATCTGAACTTGTGGCTTCTTCATTATCCATGTTGCTGCCATTGCCTTCTTTTTGTACTTTCTGAACTTTCTTTCTTTACCTTTCTTTTTCTCATATTTTTCAGCTGGATCTTTCTTCTTGAGCTTAGGACATTTTGATTTGTAATGTCCTGGCAGATTGCATTCATAGCAAGTTGGTTCTTCATTTTTTTCCTTTTTGAAGTGTCTTTTTGAGCCAAACTTCTTCTTCTTTGCTAGAATCCTTTGGTGTTTTCTTGACAGCATAGCTTCATCCTCACTGTTATTTGATTTCTCTTTTGAACCCTCAGAGGAAGAAGAATCTGTAGCTTTCAAAGCATTTGGCATTTTCTTTGTCGAAGAGCTTTTAGAAAAATTTTCAATATTAATTTCATGAGCAATTAGAGAACCAATCAATTTATTAATGGAAAGTTCTGTTAGATCATAAGCCTCTTCAATAGTAGTGACCTTAGGGGTCCAGGCATGAGTTAATGATCTTAGAATTTTTCTTACTGTTTCTTCATTAGTAAGAATTTTACGTAATGAACTCAAACCTACTATTAAATTTGAGAATCTATTATACATTTGGGTTATATGTTAATTAGGAAGTATTTTGAATTGTTCATATTTGGAGACCAGAATATCTATTCTAGTTTGTCTTACTGTATCAGTTCCTTTATAAGTTACTTGGAGTTTATCCCACATTTCTTTAGCAGTTCTACAAGCAGATAATCTGTTAAACTCTCTTTTGGATAAAGCACATCATAGATAAGTCTTGACTTTATAATTTAGGGACATGTTTCTTTTGTCAGCTATAGATAATGCAGAAGTTCCATCAGTAAGTATAGTAAAATTACCTTGTTCTATTACCTGCCACAGATCAACGTCTGTACCTCTGATGAAGCATTCCATTCTCATCTTCCAATATTGGTGGTAATCCACACCATCGAAGAATGGTGGTCTGGTGACTGATGACCTTCATAGTTGTGAGTTTCAAATGCCATCTCTCTCAAATCTTTCGATTCTTCTGAGAAAACCTCGCTCTGATACCACTTGTTAGATCGAGATGGCACTATGGATGTCCTAGAGGGGGTGAATAGGACTACTTGCACTTTTAAAATCTATCTGAAATAGATGACACTAAATAAAGTTGTAAGTAAAACTTGGCGTAAACAATCACACAATGCGCAAGAGATTTTATACTAGTTCGGCCCTTCCCACATGGAAGTCCTACATCTCGTCCCCAATTAACCTCTTGGATTTCACTAACTGCCAAGAGAACTTGGCCTTCTCTTAACCTGAGAGGTATTACAAATCCACTTGCTCCCAAGCAAGTATTCTCTTTACCAAGGAGTATAATGACTACCTACACCAGTAGGTCTTCCCTTCACAAGAGGAGCACTGTAAGGAACAAACCCCCTGTGGGTTATCTAACTCAGAAATGAAAAACACTTGTGTGTCTGCTCAGAAGAATGAGTAGACAGAGAGAATCAGAAAGAGATACAAGTAAGAATTATAGCTCTAACTCTTTCTGAATCTAAGAAGGTGGACTGAGAAGATTTACAATAACAGATTGCCACCCAAGAAGAAAAAGACTTCTAAAAACAAGAGAGCTTGGAAGTCATGGAGTAAAGTAGCAGCTCTCTTCTTCCTTTTCAGTAGAAGACTTGTGGTGTTGCTTGCGAAGTGCTGAATGGAGTTGTCACTAGTTGGTCTATCTACTTTGTTCAAACTTCAGCTTCTATATATATAAGCTTCAAAGGCTTGATTCTTCCCATTTGAAACTATCCATTTAAAAATAGTCGTTTGAAGAATAGCCATTGATCCTTGAATGTTGACACCTTGAGACTTCTGTTATGACCATCAGTCTTTCAATTCTTAGAGTCCCAACGTCTTCAGGCTATGTAGGTAGCCTCATGGCTTGATAGACAGCTTCATTTATGTTCTAAAAACCTCATGCTTGAGGCTGAAAGCTAAGCATGCTCCATTAATGTTCTACAAGCCTAGAGAATCAAGAAGGACACAAATATCTCCATACTATCGGGGATAGGTGAGATAGAAATATATAAAGTATGAAGGATTCAGACAGACAGAAGTTCAGAGCATTTAAAGATAGATAGACAGGTGTATCCTGAAAGTAAGGAAGTCCTGACAGTGGTAGGTGAGCTTTGACAGATAGCCCATGCTGCTTATACCTACCATTGCTTTTACTACATAGCAACTGTCAAATGGAGATGAACTATACTTCTGACAGTAAACAAGAGATAAAATTATTTATATCTTAACAAAGATATTTTATATTGTCATTTTGAATATAATTTTTCCTGCCTATCAGAGTATTTAAATGGTGATAGAAAGAAGATCATTATTCTGTAAGACATATAAGTGTCATTCATTCTGTAAAGGATCCCATTGGGATGACAAAAACATTGAATTAAACAAGATTAAGATTTCATGGATTCTGTGGAATGACAAATTTATACAAAAATTATTTAAGTATCAAGTACACAGAAGTTGATATAGGATACTTCGACTTTCTTGGAGTCAGAGTCAAAGACAAGAGATGCATATAGATCATCGACTATACAGAAGTCTTAGTGAGACATTGATAACGGACTTCGACTTCTAGGAAGTCGAAGTGCAAGCAATAATAGACTTCGACTTCTAGGAAGTCGTAGTACATCATAATTCGATTTTGATACAGTCGTAGTGAGAAGACTTCGACTTTTCAAGAGTCAGAGTGAAAAGTTCATTTCATAAGCAATAGATAACATACTTTGACTTTTCAGGAGTCAAAGTCTTGATAGACTTCGACTTTTAAGGAGACGGAGTCTAGCTAGAGTTCAACTGTTCAAGAGTTAGAGTCCAATTAGAATTCAACTTTTCAGAAGTCAGAGTACTGCTGGACTTCAATTTTTAGAAGTCGGAGAACTACTTGGTTCATCAAATGGTACAACACTTTGACTTTTCTAGAGTCAGAATCCAAAGTCGGAGTTAGTAAGATACATAGTATACGCTGTGGACTTAGAGAAATTTTACGTCAATGTTGATACTTAGATTTTGTGTGTACATACTTTGACTGAAGTATTTTATAGTGTTATAGATGTATATCTTAGCATGTCATATTTCTTTTTATACAAAATAGCTTGTGGTATATTCTAATAGATTTGTTTGTAGAAAGTCTTAAAAGATTTTGTCTTAGCAAAAACACAATGATTAAAATGTTTAACAATATTTTAAGGGGTAGTTGCTCAACAATATGGTAGAAGTTGTAGATCCCCAATATGTTGGAATGGAAGTTAGTGAACAACAATTGTTAGGTCTTGACATGGTACAAGCTACAGCCAAAGACATATAGGTTATTCGGGATCGACTCAAGATTGCTCAATCTAGGCAGGAGAGCTATACCGACAAGAGAAGAAGAGACTTAGAATGTCAAGTGGGAGATCATGTACTTTTGAAGGTATCTCCTACTCGTGGAATACAAAGGTTTGGAGTCAAGGGAAGCTAAGTCCAAGATTCATTGGCCCTTTCGAAGTACACGAGAGGGTTGGTGAACTCGCATACCGACTAGCGCTGCCTCCACATTTAACATTCATACACAATGTATTTCATGTCTCTATGCTCGGGAAATATGTGTATGATCCTACCTATATCATGCTCCCATGAAGGATTGGTGCTGCATAAGGACTTGACATATGAAGAAAAGCCAATCAAAATACTGGACCGAAAGCTGTAACAACTCAGGAATAGGTATATTCGTGTTGTAAAGGTTCTATGGAATAACCATGGAATAAAAAAGAGGCGCAACTACCCTGATATATTTAGTAAGTCCCTCTCCCTATTATATTTTATGAATTTGGGGACCAAATTGCTTTAAGTGGGGCAGGGTTAACAACATGGAATTTTTAAAATCTAAATAAGTAGGAATAACTAATAATAATAATAAGTTTATGAAGAGGCCTGATTAAATGCGCACTAAATGATAAAGCAATGGATAAAACAGTCAATAGTCATTATGGGCTGGTCAATAACCGATGTTAAAAGTGATCAATGTTCAATGTAATCGATTTCTATGGTAATTGATGCCGAAGGTAATCGATGTCCAAGGTAATCGATGTTCAAGGTAATCAATGCCCAAGGTAATCAATGTCCAAGGTAATCGATGTTCAAGGTAATCGATGCCCAAGGTAATCGATGTCCAAGGTAATCGATGTCCAAGGTAATCAGTGTTCAACATAATCAATGTTCAATGTAATCGATGTTTAATGGTAATCGATGTTAGTCAATAATCGATATTAAACGATAATCGATGTTGAACAGTATTCGATGTTTGGGGTAATCTTGGACTTTTGATATGATGAAGTTAAGATTCGACTGTTCAAGACCAAAACAAAGTAGACTTCGTATATGACGAAGTGGACTTCGGATATGACAAGGTTAGCTTCGTATATGACGAAGTTAAGCTTCCACTAATCAAGACCAAAATGAAGAAGACTTCGTATATGACGAAGTGGACTTTGGATATGACAAAGTTAGTTTCGTATATGATGAAGTTAATTATTGACTGGACAAGACTACAATGAAGTGGACTTCGGATATGACAAAGATAGCTTTGTATATTACAAAGTTAGCTTCGGCTGTCCACGGCTAAATCATATATGACTTCATATATGAAAAAGTTGTTGGTTATCTTCTAGACTATAAAACACGTGTTAACTATATATCTGATAATAAAAACGAAAAGTATGGACCATAGAAACCTGAATAAATCTAATAGTGGATTCTAAACCTGATCCTTAGAACTAAACCAAATAGAAAGACCTGTTACGAAAATGATTCCTATGGAAATTCTAGAACCTAATAGAACTCCTACAAAGAGTTAGGCAACTGTAAACCAAAGATTTAACCATCAATAGATTTCCATATTAATCCAGATTCGTGCCCATCAAGAGAGAGTTTCTAAAGGTTTCCCACTCCTATTGAGACAGGAATCCTCTAGGCACGGAAGGGATCAAGTTAAAAACTGAAACTCCACTTTCCAGTTACAATAGAACTCTTGACAACTATAAATCTATAAATACTCGTTATAAGCCATTGGGGGCTATTGACCTTTTCTCAATATATACATTGCTATTTACAGATTTAATCTGTAACATATAATAGTTTGGAAGATGATAAAATAAAAAGATATCTGCTTATAAACAGAACAATATTTCTCTCTCTGGCAAGTAATATAACAAAAGCTTACTTAGACAAACAAATTATTCTTCTCAAATACTAAATATAACTTCACTTGCCTAAGAAATATACGAAGTTCACTTCGTCATATACGATGTTTACTTCATCATATCCGAAGATAACTTCATCATATACGAAGTAAAACACAAAGATCTCTTCAATTGCTCATGTTGATATATGAAGTTCACTTCGTCATGTCTGAAGTTCACTTCGTCATATCCAAAGTGAGCTTCATCATATGTGAAGTAAAACACAGATCTTACTTCGACTAATCATGTTGAAATCGTAATATACAAAGTTCACTTTGTCATATTTGAAGTTCATTTCATCATATCTGAAGTTCACCTCGTCATATCTGAAGTCAGCTTCATCATATCTGAAGTTCACTTCGTCATATCCGAAGTTAGCTTTGTCATTTCCGAAGTTTACTTCAAAATATATGAAGATCACACATCATATATGCTGTATCATTTCGATTAAATAACAATAAATCTTTATCAGATAAAATGAAGAATATAAATTTGTATGATATCTTCTCATCATTACCTTTTATATCATATTCATGACATTTTTAATGAAGAAGCGCACGATAAATTTCCTAAATTCAACTACATTCTGAATTACAAATCTTCAGTACAAATGATAAATGAACATGTATTTCACGCTTACTTTTACAAGATCTTTGGATATAACAATATCATGGCTCTATTTCTAAAAATATCTTTATCCTAAAAACCTGAGTCAATGTCTGCAAAAAAGATCTTCTGACATCTTCCACTGAGAACATCCATATTGTCCTCTGTCAGAACTGCACTCACGATCTCTACCTAGTACATATCTTATCTATATACAAAACCTTTTTCAACAGAACATTAATTGGTGATAGTCGTCAACATTTGAAATATCTCACAAGTACCAATGATCAAATCCATAGCTAACATACTGGACCCAGTCTAGTATATTTTGGAACCTGTATATTTTAGGATAAGGATGAAATAGCATCAACACAAGAGATTGTCTGATCAATGTGAATGTAAAATACATGCACGTCACTCTTGGAAAAAGACATGCACCGCGCCCTCGAATAACGTACTTGCATAACTATCTCTCCAACGGGTAGATTCAAATAAGATCAAGCAACGACTATCTCTCCAATGGATAGATTCAAATAGTTCAAGCAACGGCTACAAGGATGAAGCCTATAATTACAATGACAGTCAAAAGAAGTTAATATACATAAGCGTGGGAGATAACAAGCCACATATAGGATACCAAAATAAAGAGACAAGCACACACTTGAGAAGAGGTGAAAAAGTTGAAAGTGTGTTGCGTCAAGCTTCTTCTCCATAGACATTGCATGCGCGCTGCATTGAAGTCTTGCATGTGCATGCAGTGAAGTAACTGTTCAAATTTCACCTTGTAAAAGGTTCTTTTTCTTAGACTGAGGAAGTTGTTCTTTAGACTAAATCTCTCCTTCGTATCTTCTAGTATAGAGTCTTTCTGAAGTCCGGTTCTGCATATAAGGAGCTTGTTAAAAGTAAGTGCAGCCCTTTAGAAAGGGAAGATCTGCTGAGCGGGGTGTGTATCCCTCTGGAAGAGGGAAGACCAAGGTAGTCTTGGTGGTCTGTTCCCCTTTGTAAAGGGAAGGCTAGTGGTAGCTAGTGGATTATTTTTCCCCTTGTGTAGAAGGGAAGACTGGTAAGTACAGGAGTATTGTATCATTGAAAAGATAGTGAAATCCTAAGCCTGGCCTGGGGACTGGATGTAGGACTTCCATTGGAAGGAAAGCCCGAAGCACGATAAAACAATCGTGTCCTTTGTGGTTTGACTAACCTAACTAACATGTGCTCTTAAGTACTTGATAATTTAGCTTCTGCGATGAAAAACACCTATTCACCCCCCCTCTAGGTTAAAAGCTCAGCTATCATTGATCCAAGAGGTGGTATCAGAGCGGGTTCTCTCAAAGAAATCCAATGACTGTCCAAGGCCAATCAATCAATCGTCCTCCTCTCTTTGATGGACAAGATTACAACTACTAGAAGACATGCATGGAATTCTTCATTCAAGGTATAAATCTTGACCTGTGGTTAGTTATAGAAGATGGTATTAAAAATCCCAGTATAGGAGATAAAACTAAATGGACTATTGATGATAACAAATTAATATCTAGAAATTATCGTACAAAAAGTATTATATTTTGTGCACTATCTAAAAAGAAATTTATTGTGTTTTAGCTTGTAAAACTGCTAAAGAAATTTGGGACACTTTGAGAGTTACTATGAAGAACTGACAAGGTTAAAGAAACAAGAATTGATATACTTATCACTAAATATGAACAATTCAAAATGGAAGAAAATGAATCCATAACATAAATGTGCACTAGATTTATTGATATAATAAATGAATTGAATGCATTAGGTAAGAAATTTAGTCAAGGAGAAACAGTCCGGAAAATATTAAGACCGCTTACCATAAATTGGACTCCTAAAGTAATTGCTATTGAAGAAGCTAATGATCTATCAACACTGCCTACAGAAAAATTGATAGGATCCTTAATGGCTCATGAAATAAACATGTAATGGTTAAATGAAAATCATTGAAGAAAAGAATAACAAATGCTTTGAAAGCATCATCACCTTTGTCTAGTTGTGATGACACAAGTTCATCAACCTCTGAAGACATTGATGAAGAAGAAGCATTGGTATCAAGAAGGTTACAAAGAAATCTCATCAAGTAGAAGAAATGTCACCTCAGAAAAGAGTACAAAAGGAATAGAAGCAAAACAAGGGAACCAGTCTGCTACAGAATGCAAACAACCCGGACATTTCAAAATGGATTGTCTAAGATTGAAGAAGGAATCAGAAGAAACTTCAAGAAAAGACAGAAAGCACAGCCAACAAAAATACAAGAAAATATCAAGAAACGCAATAGTTGCAGCATTGGAAAATGAAGACTCAAGCTCTAGCTCCTCAAGTTCTGAGTCTGAAAAAGAAGAAGCAAACTGTGCCTTTATGGCACATCTTGAACAAAAGGTAATATCTGAAACCTCCTATAGTTCCTGTTCAGAAACTGATGATGATGATTTAGATAGTACCTTTAATGAACTCTATGAAAAATATAAAATACATCAAAAGAAATAAAGAGAACAACAAAGAAGCTTGAGCAATCAGAAGAAGAAAATAAAAAATTAATGGAAGAAATAATATCAAAAGACAAAAATATTAAGAAATTGGAGGATCAAATCCAAGAACTAAATATTAATATAAAAACAAATGAAACAAAAATAAAACAAAGAGAAATAGAACTAATAGACATAGTCAAACTAAATGAAGAATTGCATGAGTACATCATGGACCTACAAGAAGAAAGTAAAAATATAAAAGTGCAAAACACACATTTACAAACCTTAAAAATGAAAACGAATATCTAAAAATATCTTTAAGCAAACTACCTAATGGAAAAATATCCTTAATGCTATGCCTAAAAGGCTGCAGAAAAGGAAAGAAAAATATGGTCTTGGATACGTACTAAAGAAAGATGACAAAAGAATGAAAAATTCTAAGGAATATCTATTACCAAAATTTATAAATGAAACAAAAACTGAGAAAGTAAACTTTACAACAACCAAAAGAAAGAAAAATCCAACTACAAAACACAAGATATGGTTGTTCACATTGTAATAAACTAGGTCACACTCGTGCTACCTACACCACTAAGCACATGTTATGGATACCTAAACAATGCTCAACTAACTCTTCAGGACCCAAGAAATCTTGGGTACCTAAAAAGTTTTAGTAATTCTATTTTCAGGAAAGCCTTAGAGGATCTAAATGGATTTTAGACAGTGGATGCCTAAGGCACATGACTAGAAATAGGAAATTCATCTCAACAATCACATCTGATAAAGGGGAAGTAATCATTGGAATAATCAGAAAGGAAAAGTAGTTTGTCAAGGATGTATTTCAACTAAATCAAAATTCTTGATTGAAGATGTACTATGTGTTGAAGGCCTGAAGCACAATCTCAATAGTATACCAACTATGTGACAAGGGTCATCAGATACAATTTTTAGAAGATAAATGCGTCATTACCAAAGGAAGTCAGAAAATCTATGAAGCAGTTAGACATAGAAATCTGTACATATTACACTTTGAAGATCTAAAAAGAGAAGATGTCTGCCTATTAGCTAATAATTCTGAAGACCTTGATCTATGGCATCGAAGATTAGGACATGATAGTATTTCAGTGAGAAAGAAACTTCAAAAGTTTGATATTGTCAGAGGTCTTCCAAATGTGAAGACAAACAATTCAAAGATCTGTTCAGCATGTATAAAAGAAAAACAAGTCAAGTCATCATTCCAGCAGAAGAATATAGCAACAACCACCAAGCGCTTGGAATTATTACACATGGATCTCTTTGGACCCATGCGAACTGCTAGTCTTGGTAGAAAACTATATGTATACGTAGTAGTCGATAACTATTCAAGGTTTACATGGGTCTCCTTCCTACAGACCGAAAGCGATACATTTCCTACATTTTTATAGATTAGTAGATTTCTAAAAAAGGACAAAAATTTCAGCATCATAAGCATTAGCTCAGATGACGGTGGAGAATTTCAAAACAAAGAATTTACTGAACATTGTGGAGAAAATGGAATACAACACAACTTCTCAGCTCCTAGAAGACTGTAGCAAAATGGCGTGGCAGAAAAAAAAATTGAACATTACTTGACATGGCTAGGACTATGTTGTCAAACTACTATTTGCCGAAATATCTTTAGGCTGAAGCTGTCAACACTCCATGCTATATAATCAATCGTGCCATGGTAAGACCCATACTGAAGAAGACCCCATATGAATTATTCAAAGGTAAAAGGCCTAGTTTGTTTTATTTAAAACCTTTTGGGTGTAAGTTCTATATCCTGAATAATGGAAAACATAAACTTGATGAACATAGTAGTGTATCTAAACCTAGAGGGTTTAGAGTTTTAAATAGACAAACTTTAACCATAGAACAAATGTTCATGTAATCCTCGATTAAACTAACCTCTCTACTAAGGAAGAAAAAGAACATGATAGTGATAGAGAAACCTTAAGCAAGGAACTGGAAGGCACATCTCTTAACGATGAAGAAACAAAGCTACATGATTTGCAACAAACAAGGACAACTCCTGATGATCTACCCAAAGAATGGAAATTTCACAAAGATCATCCTGAAGACAATATTCTAGGAAGACCAGATGACAAGGTAAGAACAAGGGGTATGTTAAAGTCTTATGAATATAGTGTACTAGTTTCTCTCATAGAACCAAAATCAATAAATGAAGTTCTTAGTGATGCATCCTGGATTATGGCCATGCAGGAAAAACTAAACCAGTTCAACCGCAACCAAGTATGGACTTTAGTTTCCTAAACCTCAGGATCATCCAGTTATAGGTACCAAATGGGTGTTCAAAAACAAATTGGATGAATCTGGAAATATTGTAAGGAACAAAGCTCGGCTTGTGGCTCAAGGATATTCACAAGAACAAGGAATTGATTATGATGAAACCTATTCTTTTTTTCATTTTGTTTGGTTAATAGTCCAGTGGCATCCGCCACTGGACAACCCAACACCACCCCAGGATAGAACCTGGGGCATTGCTCCCCCCGCACCCCATGTGTCTAACCCGCCTAGTGGTGGGGGACATGATGAAACCTATTCACCTGTAGATAGATTTGAAGCTATTAGAATATTATTTGCTTTTGCTACTTTCCGAAATATGAAACTTTTTCAAATGGATGTCAAAAGCCCATTTTTAAACGGTGTTATCAAAGAAGAAGTTTATGTAAATCAACCTCCTGGTTTTGAGAATATAGAATATCATAATCATGTCTTTAAATTAAGTAAGGCCACTGTATGGCATAAAACAAGATCCACGAGCCAAGTATGAAAGATTAAACGCCTTCCTTCTATGACATGATTTGGTAAGAGGCAAAATAGACAATACCCTATTCACCAAAGCTATCAAAAAGAATATAATTGTCATTCAAATATATGTTGATGATATAATATTTGAAGCTACTGATGAAGTCATTTGCAAAGATTTTGAAACCCTAATGCAAAGTGAATTCGAAATGAGCATGATGGATGAACTTACCTACTTTCTTGGTATCCATGTAAATCAGACTGAGGATGGAACTCATATTTGTCAAGCCAAATATACAAAAAAATTACTAAAAAAATTTGGCTTTGAGAAATGTAAGGCCCTAACCACACCTATGAGCTTATCCACTAAAATAGATAGTGATTCTCTTGGAAAACCAGTTGATAAAAAATCCTTTAGCTGAATGATTGGATCACTACTCTATCTTACTGCTAGTAGACCAGATATTATATTCACTATACGCTTATGTGCTAGATATCAAGCAAACCCAAAAGATTCTTATTTAATGCAGACTTCGATATTATTTGGTATATGTAACCTAGGTCTCTTGTTTCCTAAACATTACGATTTTAATTTAGTTGGTTATAGTGATGCTGACTATGCTGGGTGTAAGCTGGATCAAAAAAGCACCAGTGGCACATGTCAATTTCTTGCAGGATGTTTAATATCATGGTTCTCTAGGAAACAAAATTCAATAGCCTTATCCACCGCAGAAGCTGAGTACGTGGTAGCTGGAAGTTATTGTGCACAACTTCTATGGATACAACATCAACTAGAGGATTACGGCCATAAACTCAAAAACATTCCTTTGCTATGTGACAACACAAGTGCCATCAACTTAACCAAAAATCCTATTCAGCATTCTCATACCAAACATATTGAGGTATGACATCACTTCATCCGAGATCATGTAATTTCTAGAAATATTGTGATTAATTTTGTTGACACTTTACATCAATTAGCTAATATTTTTACCAAACCATTATTTGAAGATAGATTTTCAACTATTTATAGAGAAATTGGTATGTGTAATTTATAATTCAACAAAAAAAGGTAGGATTTTTTATTTTACAATAGTAAACAATTCTCTCCTAAACTATCTGAAGTCAAATCTCCTTTAAATCATAGTGGTGTACTTATTTTAACTTTGACATCTGATAGCCCTTCTTGTCCCAGTCGAAGCTAACTGCTTCATCATTTCTGTAAGATGTCCAATGCTGACGGTTAACCTTCACTTTTTCGGATTATAAAATCATTTCTTTTACTCACCTACTTTATATAAACACAAAAAGTGGAAGACCCTACTACTCTCTTCTCGCAGTTTGGTCATTCCTCTTCTTGCGCTTGTCTTTTGCTCTATGTTTTCCTACTTTTCGAAGAGGATCTTCCAAAATCTATGGTAAGCATAACCAATTTTTCTTTCTTTTTATTATCATCGTGGTATCATCTCCCCTTCTCATCCTTATCTCATAGTTCTCTTGCTCGTTGCCTCCCTCGCATTCAGCAATAGCTGCTTCTGAAGCATCCAACCCTACTTTCTTCTCCCACCGACAATACAAACTTTTTGAAGAAACACTTATCACCTATAGCAGATGCAAGCATGTCAAATTTTCCGAATTGAAAGACCACAATCTCCACAAGGTTGAAGACATCACCCGGCAAATGAAATGGTTGCATATCTACTCTAATCAACAACCTCTGTACCCCAATGCCATCAAAGCATTTTATACCACCCTCAAGGTACATCCTGCCCAACCAAATACCATCACTGAAATGGTTAAGGGTGCTAAGGTAGTCATCACTCCCTCACTATTGGAAGCCCTCTTTGGTATTTCCATCACCGGTCATACCTTTTCTAAGTTGTCTCTGAGGATCATCAGAAACTAGGTATTATTGGTCCTCTGTGTCAGATGAAAAGAGGCACAATTGATATAAATCAGCTTTCCACGGGTAAGCAACTCATTCATCTTATGATTAGCCACATCCTTCTTCCCCGCCAAGGCAATCAAGCTGTAGTCACTCAACGGGATGGCAGTTTATTATTTTGGGCCATTCAAGGACATCAGGTCAATTTTGCCTCCTTCATTCCTTAGAAAATGTAGTTAGCCGCCCAATTATCTACAGCTCTTCCTTATGGACCGATGCTCATCATCATTTTTAGGCATTTTTACATAGACCTAGACAATGAAATGGCTGTTCCTCAAATTGAGCCCCTTGGAATATCAAATCTGAAGAGGAGTCAGTTTAAATTGGTTGATGGTCACTGGACCAAAGGCAGCCTTCCTCCATGTTCACATCATATTTTAGAGAACATCTCAATTATAGCCTCCATGTCAGTCCCAGTCGAAGCCCCAACTGAAGCACCAGCCGAAGCCCCTGCTAAAGTGCCAGTCGAAGCCCCATCTGATGCACTAGTTGAAGCCCCAGCTGAGGGATCAGCTGATATTCCAGCTACAGAGTCAGTTACAACCCCCCCTAGTGATCCATCAACTGACACTCCCAATGTAGTTCTCCCTGGTGACTCCAATATCTCTATTGAGGAAGATTCAATCCCCCAGGGAGACCAGGTTTAATATCTGGTACGTTCGGATCGAGGTTTATCGGTTTGGAGGCCACTGTGTGGCCGATTGGTAGACGATGTGGGTCTACATGTGTTTACACAGGTTGGTTTGATAGGAGGGGAGGCTGGTGGGTTGGAGTTCCCAGCCCAAACAAGCCTCTGTCGGGTTCATTAGAAACACGATGTAACCAGACGTCGTGATTCTCACATGAACGTGACCACCTTCCACGTCGCGATTTCGAACCGCTTTTATATGGGCACCGCTACATGCACGCCACGTGGTGCATGCAGGGACGTCGGGATTAAACGCTTCAGTAAGGTCCGTCGCATTTCTAAACGCGATGGGATGATACGTTGCGATTTAAACATAGTGTGTTTTGGGCTTTTGCCCTAGGCCGAACAGTGCATTCGCACTGTTCAGCTGAGGAACGCTCTATTGTGGGTTTTGGAGGAGATTTTGGGCGATTGTGGCTGTTCTGGTGTCCGTTCGACGCGAGGAGGTACTTCGGAGCTCGAGGAACACCGGGATATCATTGGTTCTGCGTTTCACCAATCAGTAGGGGAATTCTACCCTGTTTTCCTTTGTGTAGACTGTGTAAGTGAGGGTTTGAGGTGTTGGCTGTGGAAATTGGATAAGCATGATAGAAACCATGTGTAGGGTTTCACATGAACTATTATTTCCCACTTTACATACATGTATGGCCTGGTGGAGTAATTTCAGGAATGGGTTGCAGGGTGTGTTTCTGTTGTCTGAAAGGCGACGGAACTAGTCATCGCCATTCATGTGAACGTGACGACCTGGCCCGTTGTGATTCAAACAGTAAGGCGGCAGGTAAGCCTGTCGCGATTTAGGTCAAATAGGGACGTCTGTGTTGGACGCATTTCAAAATGTGGCCACCCGAGCTCTGGGGTTCCTTGGCCAGTCTACCCAGTTTCTATCCTACATTGCTTTGGCAGTGTTGGCCATGCAATGTAGGGACAGTATGGGTCATGTTTGTTTATACCGTAGTTGTTAACGAGATGTTTTGCGTGGAAATGTGTGCATAGCAAGTGGGGTCATTATGCCTTCCGAGATTACCTCTCCAGTCGGGTCCCCAGCACTAGGTGGTCGGGTTTTGTCCCGGTACAGTGCGTACCATCGAGGTTTGTGTCATCTTCCTGGACACCCTCACTCCTGAGTTTGAGTTGTACGTCCGGCTAAGGAAAGACGACAATGGGCAGTGACAAGTGTTTTTGGGAGTGAGGTGGCTTGTAGCGCGCTCTTGGTTCGGGGACAGACACCGGTAGACGTACTGGTCCGTAGCTAGTCCTATTTCCAGTGCCTAACTTTAGGGTTCTTAGCTGGGGTTCCTAAAGGTGTCAGGCTTGGGCCTGCAGCTGTGTAGCTTGCAGGAGTGGTGTCAGTTGTCTCCACAGTTCTTGTCTTGTTGAGGTGGAGCAACAGCTGGACCTTTCGTATGTGGCTGCGAGACTGAGAGGTGGACTTGTGTTGTTTGTCCGGGTTTGTGGCTGGTGTCACAAACCAGTTCTCATGACCCATGTACGGCATGCCCTTCTATAGCTTGTACACGTGTACATGGTTTTCCGTTTACTTACTCGTAGCTATAGCATCATGCATAGGTGTTGTTATATATTTAGATGATGCTTTACAGCTTTACATAATATGTTTGTTGTTCTTTATGTTTATCGGCTTTGGGGGAGTTGCCCTACTGAGCCAGTGACTTGTGAGGCTCACTCCTTCTTCCAGCTGAAGGAGAGCAGGAAGGTTCTCGTCCCTCTTCTAGTTCTGGTCGGCATCATAGTGGAGTTGGCCCTCACTACCAGTAGAGTAATATTTTCACTTGTGGAGCCTTGGGGGATTGTCTCGGGCTGTTATACTTGTTTAATGACTTGTGTATAGAACTGAGTATGTACATTCATGTGAATATATGTGAGAAATGGTCTCTTATGTATGTTTGATGTGTTGCCTTATACTTTCACAGACATGTGTGATTGATATCCCTTGCGATGCTTCGGCCCGATCGCGGGAGGCGGAGTCATGTCGAGCAAGTTATTGGGATAACGGGCTTGAACGCCAAGGACCATCACACCAGGACCTCTACTAAGCAAATTCCATAATTAAATACTCCTCCACCAGAGCCTCAAAGCTCCTACCAACCAACCATTGATGATCCCTACACAATGCAGGGCCCCTATCGACCCATTACAGTCTGATCAGTCACATAGAGCTCAGGTCGTGGAACATATTCAACATAGAACTGAATAGCCATTAGCTCCTTGGAAACAAGACATTGTAGATATCAAACTTGAGGTTAGTAGAATTGGTCATCAGCTAGAGTCCATGAAGTCAGAGTTATCTTTTGAATTTGGCAGATTACATACTGCCATAAGCACTCTCACCACCCTAGCTCAAGCAACTTTTTGCTCCCAACCTCCAGCAACCCCTTCTGTTCCACAAACCATTCTCATAAAGAAGTCGACTTCTAAGAGGCCTCATCCCACTCTGGCACAAGATGAAACATCTTCTCACCAACTGCCTGTTGAACCACTTTATGGTTGTCCTTGTATTTTGGTGATAACAAAACTTATGATGATTTCATATATATCTTTGTTGATTAAATAATATTGAATATTTTGTTTCATCTGTGTCGTATCAATCTCATAGCAAAATGCTGAGTCTCACATTGATGCAATATGGCGCACAATAATGATAAAGTCGATGTTTAATTCATATACATCGATTTCAGTTTTTAAGTGCCATAGTAACAAGCGCTATAACGATTTGATCTGATTTCATATAGTGCTTCAACGATTCGCTAAGTGGCCATAACGATTTGTTAAATCGATCTCACAACGACTTCTTAAGTGGCCATAACAATTTGTTAAGAAATCGATTCCATAACGATTCGCTAAGGCTCATAACGATTTGATAAGTGAGTGCAACGATTTGTCCTCACATCGATTTACTCTCACAACGACTTGCTTGCATAACGATTTCATAAGTGATCGCATTGATTTCTTCAAAAGATCATAACGATTTGCTTGCATAATGATTTCATAAGTGATCGCATCGATTTTTTTCAGGAGATCATAACGATTTGCTTGCATAACGATTTCATAAATGATCACATCGATTTGTTCAACGATTTGTTTACAAATGAGCAACGACTCTTCACATAATGATTTCATAAGTCATGTTCATAACGATTTCTTCATGGATTCTGTTCAAACATAGATTGCCTTTATATTTCAAATATGCTTAGCGCTTAAATGAAAAGTCAAAATATCTTCTGACAGAAAAAGCTGCATGCATATTTCAGAGTCTTGTCAAAAAGATATGAACTACTATTTTCAGCATGATAGCAGAAGCACAGTACTATGCATCGTTTATCATAAACACTCTTTCATGCTAACACTCTCTTCTATGATGACAGATCTCAAAGACCACCAGAGTCTGATTAAGACAAACGAAGAGAAAGATCAGCAACGACTAGAAGAGCTCCAACGGATCTCTTCAACGGATCTATTCTAAGGCTGCTCATATAAAAGATGGAGCATTGCTGAAGAACAACAAGGCCTTTCCTGAACATCTTTGAAGGAGTGTACATCCAAGTGAGAAACCTCAAACGCCACATACACTCAGAGAAAGAGAGAAGAGCTCGAGCCAAAATCTACAGAAGCTTTCAAACAGAAGTCTTCATCGCCTTCAAGACTTCTTCTCTTCCATTCTCCCTATGCTCATTGTAATCTTGAGGGAGAGTCTGTGACTGTGAGCTAAGTCTATAGTGTTCATCTTGTATTAGCTCTCAGTCTTGTTCTTTCTTTTCTAAGAAAGACCCTTGTCCAGCTGTAGGACTGTATACAGTGTGTAACCTAGCTAGAGGTTAGTGTCTAGCAGAACCTTGTTGGGGTTTGTACCAACAGGACCTAGCTGGGGGTTTATGTCTAGCAGAACTGCACTGGGGTTTGTTCCGTTAGGTTTGCTTCTGAGCCTAGAAAAGAAGTAGGCTGCATTCTTGCCCGGGAAAGAGAAGAAGACCTGGTGGGGTATCCAGGGTGTTGTAGTGTCCTTGAGGGGGACTGTACCTTCGGTTAGAGAAATCCCAAGAGGTTGCTTGGGGACTGGACATAGGACTTCCATGTGGGAAGGGCCCAACCAGGATAAATTTCCTTGTGTCCTTTGTGTGATTGTTTATTTGCTTCCGCACTGCTACTCTTTATCACACTAAACTAACCAAACCTTCAAGTGTTAATTTCTGTGTTTAAGTTTCTATTTCAGATTTCAAAAAAACCTATTCACCCCCCCTCTAGGCTAGCTTGCTGCCATACCGAAAGGGCCAACAAGTGGTATCAAAGCCAGTCTCTGATCATTCAAAGAAGAACCCACGATCTTAGAGTAAAGATCCATGGCAGCTCAAGGATATGCTGAAGGCCAATCAGTCACCAGACCTCCATTCTTTGATGGAGAGGACTACCATATTGGAAGATGAGAATGGAATGCTTCATTCGAGGCACAGACTTTGATCTGTGGCAGGTAATAGAGGTAGGTGATTTTGTTGTTATTCCTGCTGAAGGCACTATTGCCATTATACCTGCTGATAAAAGTAAACTATCTCTAAATTTTAAAGCAAAAAATTATTTATGTTGTGCTTTATCTAAAAGGAATTTAGTAGAGTATCTGCATGCAAATCTGCTAAAGAAATTTGGGATAAACTGCAGATAACTTATGAAGGAACGGATAAAGTGAAACAAACTAGAATAGATATTCTTGTTTCACAATATGAACAATTTAAAATGCTTCCAAACGAAAATATTACGCAAATGTATAATAGATTTTCAAGCATAGTAGTTGGTTTAAGCACTCTTGGTAAAACTCTTTCTAATGAGGAACCGTTAGGAAGATACTTAGGTCTTTAACCATTTCATGGACACCTAAAGTAACTGCTATTGAAGAGGCCCATGATTTAACTAAACTATCAATCGATAATTTAATAGGTTCTCTCATGCACATGAAATAATATGGAGCGTCTATCTGAAAGCTCATCTAAGAAGAAATGTACTAATGCTCATAAAGTGGTAGCTGCTCCTCCACTTCTTCTTCTTCTAGCTCACAAATTGCAGGATCTAAGACAATGATGTTGATGATGTACTGTCCAAACTTCAGAATATTTTAAAGAAGAAGAAAAATGGATCAAGAAGGACTCAAAAGAAAGAGAAAAAGGAGAAAGAACCAGTCTGCTACGAATGCAGAAAACTGGACATCTGAGACCAGATTGTCCTAGACTGAAGAAAACTGGTCAACCAGAAAAGCCAAAGAAGCAGCACAAGAAATTTAAAAGAAGAGCCATGCCGGCTGCTTGGGAAAATGATGAGGTCACAAGCTCAGAATCATCAAGCTCAGATTCCAAAAAGGAGCAGGTAAATCTAGCCCTCATGGTGGGACTAGATGAGATACATTCTTACTCATTTTTTAATTCTTGCACAGATTCAGGGTCAGAATCAGAAGACTTAGAAGAAGTCTTTAATGAACTGTATGAAAAACATAAAGGGGTTGTAAAGAAGAAAAAATTCTGAAAAACAACACTATTTCTTAGAAAACACCAATTCTGATCTTAAATCCGAACTGGAGCAACTAGAAAAACAATTAAAGGACAATAAAGATAATATTTATCTTTTGAATGAAGATTTAAAAATAAGGACAATGAAATGTTAGAGTTAGAAGAAAAATTAAAAACTCTAACTGAAGAAAATCTCTACCTAAAAGAATCAGTTAGAAAATTAACAAAGGAAAAACTTCTTTAGCTCTATATTTAAAAGGGTCAAATCTGGAAATAACAAACAAGGGCTTGGATACATACCTCCAAAAAAAGGAAAACAAGCCATGATTCCAGAAAATATCCCCTACCAAAATTTGTAAAAGAAACCAAGATGCCCCAGAAAATGGCCCCTGTAAAAGAAAAATTTACAGAAATCATGTTCTAAAAACTCAACACAAAGAAAATAAGAACAGCAAAACAATCTACATTCATTGTTGTTCTCATTGCAATAAACTAGGACACACTGTAAACACCTGTACAACAAGGCACTTAGTTTGGATCCCTAAAGGATTTTTTCATGCCTCTAACCATCAAGGACCCAAAAAAGCTTGGGTACCTACTTCTGAATAAGTTGTTTGCAAGACAGTCTTGGAGCATCAGGAACAATGGATGCTCAAGGCAGTGTTAGAGCCTCTCACAAAAAGAGGGAGCTCTAATTAAGGGGGAGCACAGACTAAGGGGGTTATTCTTTTTTGTCTTTATTTCTAACAATTGTTGAACCCCTCAATGGTAAGAATTCTCTCAAGGGGGAGAGAAATGCGTGGTAAGATCCTTCCTTTTTGGTTTGTGACAAAAATGGGGAGAGTTTGTATGAATTTTCTGAAACCTCTATGCTTTACATTATTCTATCAAAAAATTCACATAAATTTTGTCATCACCGAAAAGGGGGAGATTGTTGAACCACTTTATGGTTGTCCTTGTATTTTGGTGATAACAAAACTTATGATGATTTCATATATATCTTTGTTGATTAAATAAATTGAATATTTTGTTTCATCTGTGTCGCATCAATCTCATAGCAAAATGCTGAGTCTCACATTGATGCAATATGGCGCACTATAATGATAAAGTCGATGTTTAATTCATATACATCGATTTCAGTTTTTAAGTGCCATAGTAATAAGCGCTATAACGATTTGATCTGATTTCATATAGTGCTTCAACGATTCGCTAAGTGGCCATAACGATTTGTTAAATCGATCTCACAACGACTTCTTAAGTGGCCATAACAATTTGTTAAGAAATCGATTCCATAACGATTCGCTAAGGCTCATAACGATTTGATAAGTGAGTGCAACGATTTGTCCTCACATCGATTTACTCTCACAACGACTTGCTTGCATAACGATTTCATAAGTGATCGCATCGATTTCTTCAAAAGATCATAACATAACGATTTGCTTGCATAACGATTTCATAAGTGATCGCATCAATTTCTTCAGGATCATAACGATTTGCTTGCATAACGATTTCATAATGATCACATCGATTTGTTCAACGATTTGTTTACAAATGAGCAACGACTCTTCACATAATGATTTCATAAGTCATGTTCATAACGATTTCTTCATGGATTCTGTTCAAACACAGATTGCCTTTATATTTCAAATATGCTTGGCGCTTAAATGAAAAGTCAAAATATCTTCTGACAGAAAAAGCTGCATGCATATTTCAGAGTCTTGTCAAAAAGATATGAACTACTATTTTCAGCATGATAGCAGAAGCACAGTACTATGCATCGTTTATCATAAACACTCTTTCATGCTAACACTCTCTTCTATGATGACAGATCTCAAAGACCACCAGAGTCTGATTAAGACAAACGAAGAGAAGGATCAGCAACGACTAGAAGAGCTCCAACGGATCTCTTCAACGGATCTATTCTAAAGCTGCTCATATAAAAGATAGAGCATTGCTGAAGAACAACAAGCCTTTCCTGAACATCTTTGAAGGAGTGTACATCCAAGTGAGAAACCTCAAACGCCACATACACTCAGAGAAAGAGAGAAGAGCTCGAGCCAAAATCTACAGAAGCTTTCAAACAGAAGTCTTCATCGCCTTCAAGACTTCTTCTCTTCCATTCTCCCTATACTCATTGTAATCTTGAGGAGAGTCTGTGACTGTGAGCTAAGTCTATAGTGTTCATCTTGTATTAGCTCTCAGTCTTGTTCTTTCTTTTCTAAGAAAGACCTTGTCCAGCTGTAGGACTGTATACAGTGTGTAACCTAGCTAGAGGTTAGTGTCTAGCAGAACCTTGTTGGGGTTTGTACCAACAGACCTAGCTGGGGTTTAAGTCTAGCAGAACCGCACTGGGGTTTGTTCCAGTAGGTTTGCTTCTGAGCCTAGAAAAGAATTGGGCTGCCTTCTTGCCCGGGAAAGAGAGGAAGACCTAGTGGGGTATCCAGGGTGTTGTAGTGTCCTTGAGGGGGACTGTACCTTCGGTTAGAGAAATCCCAAGAGGTTTCTTAGGGACTGGACGTAGGACTTCCATGTTGTAAGGGCCGAGCCATGATAAATTTCCTTGTGTCCTTTGAGTGATTGTTTATTTGCTTCCGCACTGCTACTCTTTATCACACTAAACTAACCAAACCTTCAAGTGTTAATTTCTGTGTTTAAGTTTCTATTTCAGATTTCAGAAAAACCTATTCACCCCCCCTCTAGGCTAGCTTGCTGCCATACGAAACGGAAGGGCCACACTGCCTACCTCTCCCCTTCCAGATCCAGAGCCACATCCATTCTCCCCACCACCACCTCCTGAGCCTTCACACCCCCCGCTCTTGAACAGTCATCCCCTCCACCTCCTAAGACCTCACCACCCCCAGTCACTGAGCCATTCTCCTCTCCACCACCATCGAGGACCAACCACCCCCTCCAAGTCAATCTGCTCCATCGCCGGTTCCCTCTCCTCCTCAACCCTCCCAACCAAACCCCAATCCTCAGACCCATCCTAAGGTCAAACTTGAGGATATTATCTTTGATGTACCTCTGGGTCCTCAAGCCTCCTCCTCCAGGACATCCAAATCCAACGTCACAAGCATGTGTTGGGTTGAGTGTGTTTTGGAATTTTCTAAATTTGTATTTTAATGATGACCAATGAATATCACTCATACTTTGATTTTGATGATGAGATATTGTGATTTTGATGATGACATGTTGTGATTTCAATGCTTAATGGGTGGAACATGTTAATGATCAAACAACATGTTTTTGATGTTTAATATCTCATATTTTAATGATAATATCTTGTACTAATGGCTTATGTGTTAAATTTTTAGGAATATCCAGATTTTGTCATGGTAGTGTCGACACAGTCCCAGGCAGTGTCGACACTAGGTCAGAATCCCTGAAGCAATTTCATGAAGACAGGGTTCACTGTGTCGACACAGACCCACGCAGTGTCGACACTAGTCCCAGTCTCCAGAAGACCCAGTTGCCAGACTGGGACAGTGTGTCGACATAGTCCTAGGCAGTGTCGACACAGTCCCAAGCTGTGTCGATACTAGTCCCAGGCAGTGTCGACACTAGTCTCAGTTCCCAGAAGAACAATTTTACAGAAATGGGACAGTGTGTCGACACACTCCCTGGTGGTGTCGACACACTCCGGCTGAAACTCAAAAACGTGAATTTCTCTGGACACGTGGCTACATGGGAATCAAGGGATTTGACCTAAGTTTCCGTGCCCATGCACCCCAAGGCACTTTATGAACATATGGGTCTATAAATACCCATGCTCCTTGTACCGCAAAGGCAAGAGAGCCCACACACTTCCTGAAGAACCTTTTTGGTGGCTGAAAGGGGGTTTCCAGATCTTGCTCCATCTACAGAATTGCAGGCCATCCTTTCAAGAGGAAGGACGTGAGAATCAAGGGGAATCTCTGGAGAGAAGCTTGTTGTGCTAGGCAAGGGAGCATCCAACTGAAGAGGCGCAGGAGAAGAACGATTTCTGGCATTTCAGATGCCATCAAAGCAGAGCATCGCCAATTGAGGAGAATCTCCATCGATTCCATCAAGGCTCCTCAATTGAAGCGTCTGCAAGCCTCGTCATCGAAGAACACTCTTTCTACATCTATTTGTATTATTTCTGAGTTGTTCTTCCTTATTTCGTCAATGAGATTTGTGCATGAAGTTCTGCACAAATTTCTGTGTACGAAACTGTCTTGAATCAGATCATCGCTAGAGGATCTGATCTCTTTTGTGTTTGATCTAGCTTTTGTACTGTGAGCCGTCGAGCTCTGGTTTGTGAGTCGTCGCACTCACGGTGTGGTTTGAGCCGTCGTGCTCAATTTGGAGTCGTCGTGCTCCGGTTGTTGTTTGAGTCGTCGCGCTCAGTTTGTGAGTCATTGAACTCAAGGTTGTGTGTTGAGCCGTCGTGCTCAAGGGTGTTTGAAGTCGTCGTGCTCCAGTGTGAGTTGTACTCAAGGTTTTGAGTAGTATGGCCTCACTTTGTGAGGGGTGGATGTAGGAGTCACTGGAGGTGATTTCCGAACCACCTAAAAATCCTCTGTGCAGTGGTTTGAATTGTGGTTTGCCTTTGTATCTCGCTAGATGCATGCATAGGGATTTCGCTCACACTACTAATTGATTTCCTCAGACACACTAATCACACTTCAGATCAGTAAATGTTTGGGTGAATTGATCTCTGATTCGAAGTAATTTTGAATGCTTAGCTTCCGCATTAATTAGTGTTAGATCTATTCAACCCCCCCTTCTAGATCTGATCCATCCACCCATCCGATCCTAACAGCATGCACCCAATAAACCTAAATACCCCCATTGACTTACCACTTTCCTCACTACCCAAGAGCAGAGATTTACAGAGAGTATGTTATGCCCTGAAATTTTATTCATAGACTTTAATTTCAATTGTTATCTATTTAAAAATTTCTATGAAAATGTATGTATAATTAAGTTTTCCTATAGAGAGGTTGGCATGTTCTCGGGCAGGTTGATGGTTGTGTCGACCTGTGTTGCTGACGACAACATTGATTGCCGTCAACATTAGGTTAACGACAACATCTCTTGCCGTCAACTGTAGATAAACGTCCATATCGATTGACGTCAACCTTGGGTAGAGGGAAATCACCTTGCCGTCAACTTCTTATGGTGTAGACCACAAAATTTTCACAACCCAGCTCCGGTTGAGATATGGTAAGGGCGAAATCTTAGGAAACGTTCGAGGTTACGACTCCTACCCTCTCTAGACCATGTATGGAAGGCCAAATCCTTTTATAAAGCGGTGGTCTAGCCTTCTTAGTCCCGTTTTGGAGTCTCTCTAGGTCTCAAGAGGTTAGAAGAAGGGAGATCTGACAATTTGATCTTTGTGGAGACCAAGATCAAGCGTCTACTAGTATGGAAGCTGTGACTTTGAAGGTTGAAGGTGTCTCCAACGTGCTCATGTCATAGGAGATCGTCTGCCTGAGGATCTTTACCATGGAGGGAGAAGTATCTTGGTTGGCCAAGGTGGGCTTCATCGGCTAAATCCGTAGATCTTTTGGTGTTTTAGAGGCAAGTAACTTAGGGATCGGGTTCCTAACCATAGTTTCTACCTTTTTATAATTTTCCATGATTTTAGAAAATAAAACAACAGTCGGATTTATGGTTTGTATGAGTTCCGAAAGGGTTTTGTTATCTGTTAGATTAATGGCAACCTTGACTACCGTCAAAGATGAACTGAACATCATGCCCCTTGCCGTCAAATGAACTTAACGATAACTTTGTGGCCGTCAAGTTCTTCTGTCCACCATTTTTTACCTGTTTTACTTCTGTATTTATATCTTTATGTTTAGACTTCAAATGGATCTTCTGTGAAATGTGTAGGGTTAAGTAGGTTAACTTCATACCGTACTACAATTTGGGTTATTTTTTCGTAGTCACCATGATTTTAGGGTAATTTTTGAATTATGTGAATAAGCATAGATTTAAGAAGAGATTTTTTACTTAAAGCATGTTCATGATCGAACTTGTGATTTTTGTGTAGAAATACATGTCAGGGTTATGTTCATGTTGTGATGGATCTATAATTAGAATTTGACTATTTCCTATAATTTCCGTTACTGAAATACAAAAATTAGTAGTGTTGTTTTAAGTTTATAAATAGTTTCTGGATTCCTAAAATCATGATATTTTGATCAGTGGATTGAATTAGTATGGTTGCTCTCAGTAAAGATATTGGGCCTATTTGTTAAATGATTTCAGTGTGGTGAATATTTCTCTAATTATATCAATGCTTAGATTAACACGGAAATTAGTGTAAAAGGCAGAAAATCATGAAAAACTATTGGTTTGATCCATGCCAATAGGGACACGTTCTGAACATATTTCGTGAATTTATGACATCTATAACTATTTTAAGTCTGTTATCTTCATGAAAAATGTGTTATATTAAATACATTTTTGGTAATTTCCTATAAACTACAGCATGTGATCAATCTGAAATAAGTCTATATTATGATTAGAATATGTATATATGATTTGGGTAGCATGTTATGTTACATTTGAATCTGGAAAATTCATATGTGATTCTATAGTCGACCAATAAGACACTGCCACCTTAGAAGTAATTTGGAACATGACCATAGTAATTCCCCTATGGAAGTGTTCAATATGTTATATATGTTCTCGAGGGCACGAGAAGAAATCCTGAAGATGAACAAGTACCACTGGTAATGGTGTGGAGGACTTCTCTCGGTTCTGCGCAGTAACCTACACTCTATCACTATCTGCCTAGGTGATGAGTATATGTTCATATGTCTATGTGACTTCTAATGGGTAGTTTGGGCTATGTCTTGGAAAATTTGTACATATGTATATGTTATTCAATATGTTTATTTTCAGCCTTAGAATGATTAGAATGTAATATTTGTTATATTTTCATTCGGTTAACTGTTTAGTAGTCATACTCACTTATGCAAACTCTTGAAATCATGTATGCCATATACACCATGTTGATACTTGAAATTATGTCATCATGATCAGATTTGAAATCACTTTGCAAAGCTAGACATTATGATGTTAGTATAATCTCTTAAGCTTATGCCTTATACAAGTAGCATTTGTATATACTTTTGACTTAAGATATGTTTAGCAAATGATTACCTTACAAGTAGTATGATTGCTGAAATCTATATGAAATAACATGATTTGAAGCTATTTTATATGTTAGATTGGTAGTCCATTTTTGGTTGCTTGCTGAGTTTTCATTGTAGACTCATACTTGCTTAACATTTCAGGTGAGACGGCGGATCCCGAGGCTTTAGAAGCGATCAGATTCGGACTGTGAGGATTAGATTTGTGTGTTGAGTGACCTTTGTATGTGAGGAATTATTATGTTATGAACCTTGCATTTAAACCACTTTAGAGATTGTGGACTTTGTCTATGGACTATGGACTTGGATATTAAAGTTGATGAGTTTGTTCTTTATTTCCGCTGCGTTGGTATTTATTTGTGAATGAATCAACCTACATTTGATATATGTTGGGGTGTGTTCTCCATGTAGATCATCATTTGGACTCGATGAGAGTTGGTATAACTGGACCGGGTCTAGGTGGGGTATTACAGAGTATCTCAAAATTTGGAAATATCATCTGGCTCTTGGACTCTCAGCTATGGACCTCAAAGACTAGCTATTCCTACTAGTGGATCTAAAACAATTTGATGGCAAAGAAATGCAACATCTTTTCGATACAACTGAGCATCTGACATAGGAAAAGTGGCTGAAGCAACATCCAGATGATGCCAGAGATTTTTTGAAGACCAATGCTCACCGAGTCAGGACAAGCCGACCTGCAGTCAGTTTGGATGAATGGTTTGAGCAGCAAGCTCACTATGAGCACAATGATTATCTTGAACGGATGACCAACATGATTACTAGACTCCTCTTCAACAAACATAGGTTGGATCTTAAAATCCCTCACCTTTCTTATCATCAATACGAAAGGCTTCTTAACTTTCATGCTCATCCTGATCCCCCTACTTCTCACATTCATGAGCATGATCTCTACCCTTCTCTCATTAGTGCCATTACTACAAGTTCGCAATCCTTCATGCTTCTCACAATGGCCATACGAACTCAATGTAGGAACTAGTCAAATATCAAATTTCTCTTTCCTTGTTCGAATGTCTCCTTCTCATTGCCAGAAAATACTCCTCCCTTACTTATTCCATTTACTCATTCTTGCTCAAATAGGAAGACATTCTCTATATGAATGGCACAAATCCTACTCTACTATGTCTGCTGAGTACACTTCCTTTGAAGGAACAATTGATGACTTTTTGCCCACAAATATACCACCTTAGGAGGGCATTCCACCCCACTTTGAACTGACAAATTTAATCTATAATATAAAGCAAAGCATGCTGCCCAGGAAGAATGTTACGTATGGGCTATGATCTCTACTTTCTTCTTCCTTCAGTCCAACAGACAATAATTTGTTCTTATCAGATTTCATCTCACACTTCCAACTACCACCACTATCCATACTCTTTACAAAAGGCATCTTGAATACCTTAAATGCTCTCTGGGTCCAAATGCCCATATAGACTTCACTCTTTTTGATAGATGCTAACACAGTAGTCAGCAGATCCTTCACAAATTCCTCCTTCCCTACTATCAAGCTTTTCCTTCTACCCTGTACTTGACTGATGATGAATTGTCACTCCCTTTTCGTTGACATGACAAAAAAGGGGAGAGATGTAAGTAACCTAACTGTGTACTGTAAAAAGGGGGATTGAAGTTATAAAAGAAAGGGGGCGAAAACTTATGAATTCTTCATATCTCTTATGTGTAAATATAGTTGCCTTGTTGTTGTATTTTTACGTTAATATCTATATTTTGTCATCAACAAAAAGGAGGTGATTATTGAACCTCTACCCAATATATACATTGCATATTTACATATTTAATATGTAACATATAATATTTTTGAAGATGACAAACTAAACAGATATCTACTTATAAACAGAACAATATTTGTCTCTTTGACAAGTAATATAACAAAAGCATACTTAGACATACAAAATTATTCTTCTCAAATACTAAGTATAACTTCGCTTGCCTAAGCAATATACAAAGTTTACTTCGTCATATCTGAAGTTAACTTCATCATATACGATGTAAAACACGAAGATCTCTTTGACTGATCATGTTGATATACAAACTTCACTTCGTCATATCCGAAGTCAGCATCGTCATATGCAAAGTAAAACACAAAGATCTTACTTCGACTAATCATGTTGAAATCATAACATACGAAGTTCACTTCATCATATCTGAATTTCACTTTGTCATATCTGAAGTCTACTTCATCATATCGGAAGTTTATTTCGACAAATACGAAGATCACTCATCATATATGTTGTATCATTTCGATTAAATAACATTATATCTTTATCATATAAAATGATGAATATACAAATTGTATGATATCTTCTCATCAATAACATTTTGTATCATATTCATGACATTTTTTGTAGCACCCCGAAAATTTTTTTTGTAATTTAAAATTTTAAATAAATAGAAATAAATAATTTCCATAATATCTGAATGTATAAATCATACGTACCATTATCATATGTGCAAGAACACATCGGAAAATTTTGTAAAAATTATAAATCAACCTCAAACATTATCCTTAAATGTTCCACGAAGAAATTTGTGCAACAAAAATCTGATTGGCTAAGCGTACGACACAACGTGACTAATTATTCAAATTAGGAAAGTAAGTCGGAAAACCATTAACACGGAATTATAACACGATCATAAATTAAATAAACATGTTGGAGAGACTTCCAACATCATGTATTGATGACCCATTATCGGAATTGGGCCAATGGATCACTTTTGGCCCAAGAATAAAATGGAGCAAGAAAAATACTCAGAAATTCGTAACCTAATTGAGCTGAAATTAGGAAGAGGTAATCACTAGTAAAAACAGGGGAATAGGCCTCCCAAGGAAAGAAATCGTCGGCGTTTTTCAACGTAGACGACGGTTTTCACCCGTCGCTTTCTTCCACCGCGATTCCACGATGGTTAACCATCGCCTTTTTTTTTTTTTCCCCGCGGCCAATTTGTTCCCCAATATTTGGCGCGTATTCCACCCCAACTGCTCGCCCTCTTCGCCCCGACGCCCCCAAAACCGCACCGGCCGGCGGCGTACCCTCCGCTTGCCTTCTTCGCCCCCAAAACCCTCACCCCCAAAACCGCACCAGCCCGCGTACCCTTCCTCCGCTCCTCTGCCTTCTTCACCCCCAAAACCCTCACCCCCAAAACCGCAGGCCGCGTACCCTTCCTCTGCACCTCTGCCTTCTTCGCCCCCAAACCCGCACCACGGCGTACCCTTCCTACTCTGCATCTCCAATCGATCAACATTAACCCAGTGGGTTGTACAGCCGCTTGCACTGTCCCCGTGCAGCAGTGTCCAAGCCTGGGGCATCGTCCACGCCGTCTGTTCCACCTTTGAGGAGTGCCCCACCCTTCGCCGTCTGCATCGTCTCACTTCATTTGAGGGAGGTCTGCAACACCCAAACGAAGGCAAAGTTTCCACCACGCAGTGCACGTCTAGGTATATACCCACAAAAATTTTCTCCACCTGCATCATATAGCGTCTCAGGTTTGTGCCATATGATGTTTCCTCTACGGATTGTTGGTTGTATATTTGAACTGTACAGGTAATAAATTTCCATATAATCATATTCAAAGCATCTCGTCTAATGGATGCATTTTCTTCTTTCCAATTTAGTGAGGCAGTGTATCGATCTCTGTTGGCTATATTTATGGTCTTATTTCCGCTTTTTCAGTACTGTAAATATAATTTCAGACTATCATATATGATCAATTTTGCGACTTAATTATAACATTGTATTCCACGACAGTAGAACTTTATGAACATTTTCTTATGATCACTTTCCTACTGCCTAACTTTATTTTCTGTATAGAAAATAGACCACTACAAGTTCCCATAAGAAATATGTGTTTATTTAAGACTTGGTGCACCTCAATCGATGGTCCTGCCTCTTCTTTGTCACCCCAGCCACACTTCTTCTTCCTGTAATGCCTCTATTGCTGCTCTCCGCACAGTTCCTGCAGGCTTCTCCATGTGGTTTTTTTGTTTTATTTTTTTATCTTATTGTTGTGGCTTTTCTGGGGTTTCCTAATTTGGGATTTTAATGATATTGTCAATATTTGACAGAACTCTTGGTAGAGGATCAGAAGCTTGGGTTGTTTGTGCAAGTTCTGTTGATTTGCAATAGATTACTCAATCAAGGTCAATTTTTGAAGTCTTCACTTTGTGTTGCTTGTCTTATAAATGATTCCTATGCCAAGTTTTTGATATATTTGTTCTTGTTGGGTTGTTGAGTTTTATAGTTGCTTGATGATGTTACATGATCTTCTCTTGAATCCATTGAGATATTTGATACTAGTGACAAACAGTTTGGTTATTAACTGGAGTTCTTTGAGTATGCCTTCCAATTTTTAGGACTATTTTTTCTGCTTCTTGGACTTATCTTCATCAAGAGAATTGCACTCTATCATTTTGTCCGGGAACAAAAAACTTCCATGTTATACAGTCCACCTTGTTCCTTTCTATTCTTCAATGTTGTCCCCTAATTAAAAGATATTTGTTTGAGATTGTCTGTAATATTCATGTGCCATTTTAGATCTTGATAAGGTGGTTTGTGGGCTACGACTATTTATGTTAATCTAAGACATTTGCTATTTTCTAACAGATTTAAAATACTTAGTCATTGAATTTCTCACTTAATACAATTCAACCTTCTTTGATGGTCCTTGTTTCTTTTCATGTAGTGGCCTAGATGAATCAAGTTATCTATGTTAGCCTAATAGAGTGATACATTCAATAGATATATCTTTTTTATGTATGCTTTCTTGGCATGGTTGCATTTTTTGAATTGGTTTTCTACTTCTGCTGCAATATGCTTCTGAAATTACTTGCAAAATGGTTAATTGATGCTAATTTAATCTCAGGGTTATAATGTGCATTGTTCGCCATGCATTACTTTGGCTAGTTGCATAGTACCTAGTTTTGTGCATTCCTTTGTAATATAATGAAAGAATATAAAGGTATATTACATAGTTTTCTGCAACTAATTTATAATACAGTGAACATTGTATCATCCTATGCACTCTAGATGTCTGTGTTGTCCAATAATTCCTTGATCTTTTTTTTGGTAGGTAATGGTGATGTGGTATTAATAAAAGACATATACAAAGATATACAACATCCTCATGGATGAACAAAAGATATTGAGGACCACATGGACGTGGTTCAGATTAGCAAATCATAGAATATAAAACTGAGCTAAACTTTAATATTGAAGTGGCGCAAAATACTCTTCTCCCTTGTTGTGAGGTTACGTCGGAAGTGACTAGTCTCAAAACAAGATCTTGTATCCTTCAAAATATATAGCAGAAGTTGAACTGATGAGGTTTCTTCTCCTTCAAAAACCCGTAAGCAGCGTTCCCGCCATATCCACCATATTGTGAATCGAAAGACCAATTTCTCAAGCTTGGTAAGTGGGTCATTTGTGGGGAAACTTTGTTGCAAAAGTTCTATCTCACCATGTAATGTGTCTGAGGGTGATCGAGTGAAATTAAAACGAGACAAAATGGTCCCCCATATAGATCTTGAAAAGTTACATTGGAAGAATAAATGGTCAGCTCCTTCTTCTTCATTCCTACAAAGAGCACACCTATTTGCTAACTGAAAGCCTTTTTCTGTAGAATATTTAGAGTGGGCAGGCGATGCAAACTTGCTTTCCATGAGCATAGTGAAGCCCGTTGGCATGTAGGAGCTGTCCATATCCAATTATAATATGCATAAGGCGAAGATCGAACCCTGATAGCATTCCAAGCTGAACGAACCGTGAATGTCTCTCCATCGTGAAGCCATCATATTCTATCCCGAGTTTCTTGTCGAATGTCAACTGAGGATATTAAGGAGCAGAGGGTCATCATGTTAACAGATGGTCTTCTTGGAAGAGGAAATAACCACACACTCTGTTGAATAATATGTGAGACTGTCAAATTCTTGGGTAGACCAAATCCTTGGCGTATGCCATCGCCATACATATTGATAATACTATGTCCCCTGATCCAAGGATCATACCAAAGACTAGTCTCAACTCCTATAGATATATGGTATGTGATATGGGGAAGAAGCCATTCTCTAGCTTTGAGGATTGCTTTCCAGGCTGCAGAGTAATGAGATTTAAATTGTATACACCAGATAGAGTTATGTTTTAAATACCTAGCCTTTGACCATTTGGCCCAAAGGCTGTCCACAGACTGTAGAAGATCCCACAACAATTTCATCAAACTAGCTTTGTTTGTTCCATTCCTGTAAATGCCTCAGCCTAAGACCACCTTCTCTCTTGGGTTTACAAATGCTATCCCATTTAACCATATGCAACACTCCTTGACTAGAATTACCTTCCCAAAGAAATTTCTGCAATAGGCATTCTATCTCATCAATGACAGCTGATGGAATAAGAAAAGCGGCTGACCAATATATGGAATAAGACCAAAGTATATCGATTTAATTAACTCCACACGACCAGCTCTAGAGAGAAATATATTTTTCCATGAGTTCAGCTTCTTCTTAATTTTCTCCTTTATAGGCAAACAATGATTCCTTTTCAGCGCTGAGGAAAATAGGGGCAAGCCTAAATAGGGAGTTGGTAGCGTACCTAATGGAACATTGATATGCAGCTTGATCCGATCAGGCTCCTTCACAGTTGCTCCGACATAGATTCTGCATTTTAAGGAATTCATATTAAGTCCTGATTGGGAGAAGAAGTCCTGAAGAACTGCAGAAATAATAGAAATGGAAGGCATATCATCCTCCATAAATAGAAGCAAATCATCCGCAAAAATAATATGTGAAATCTGAATAGCCCCTGTCTGTGGAACTTTTAATTTGTGTCTGAGAACAACGTCATCCATAAGACATGTAAGTCCTTCCATTACTATAGTAAAAAGATATGGTGAAAGAGGGTTGCCTTGCTGCAAGTCATTTGAACTTGGAAAATAACCAACAGGCGAACCATTAATCAATACCGAAAATTTAGGAGTTTCAAGACATATTCGAAGCCAAGAGATCCATGTCTCAGGAAAAGCCATCTTTTCCAACATATAATAAAGAAAGTCTCGACGAACAGAATCAAATGCTTTCTTGAGGTCGGCTTTAAGACAAATTCTCCTCCCTGTCGTATGAGAATGGAGGTCTTTCACAATATCATTAGCAAGCAACACATTGTGATGTATACTTCGCCCCTTAATGAATGTTGTTTGATTCAAGCTAATTAGCTTAGGGAGGACCTGCTGCAATCTATTGGCCATTATCTTATAAATAACTTTATAAATAAAGTTGCATAACGAAATAGGCCTGTATTGATGAAAAGAATCTGCATTTGTGCATTTGGGAATTAGAGAAATAAAGGTGCTGTTCAGTTGGCTAATTTCCATGGGCTTCTACATTTTCTGTGAATTACATACAACCTACTTTTTCCTCTTGGAATGTTGTTGTTAGTGATCTATCTTTTTTATAAAAAAAAACCTGTCTTTCATATTAATGTCCAAATTGGATATTCCAACTTTCATATGCTAATAATGGATCTAGCATCAATAAAAATGGAATATATATATTGTTTTTCTCTAAGAATGAAGTTACGTAGGCCCTTTTTCTTTATGATAATGTGCCCAAAATTTTAAAAAGTTGTTCTTGTTCTATGTGTGAGCTGACCAGTGAGTACAACTAAACAAGCCAAAAACAAAAGGAAGGATGGTTTCTATTCCCATGCATGGGAGGGTAGATGACCCTGTACATCTTTCTCTCTCTTTTGGAATAATCCTCAAGAAATATTTCTTACAACTAAATGACCACATTTTAATCTAGTGTGAAATGCCTTAAGCTATTCTCAAAGGTACATCTTTCATAATATTAATTGATTGTGTGAGCTTATTTATGTTACTTTACATGCTAATTTATGTCTTTTTTGTTTAGAAGATGGAGCCAGATTTCATCACTGATAAGAGTTGGATGTATAAGTACAAGACCAAACATGAACGAGTTAATTCACAGTTTTTGGCTGGAGTTGAACAGTTCATGCAATTTGCTTCACGAAATTTGAACAATGGTGGTTCTTCAGTGATAAAATGTCCATGTTTTAAGTGTGAAAATAATTTTTATCGTGAAAAGGACATTGTTCATTATCATGTTGTTAGAGAGGGATTTACTGAAGGATACACTACGTGGCAATTCCATGGAGAATCTCGTAAAAGGTCTCGAGTGGATGATCTTACACAAATTAGTTCAATGGATGATATGGTTGGAATGTTAAACAGCGCTTTTATGTGCCAGCCCATTGATGATGATGCACAAAGACAAGAGCATAATCAAGGGATAGACAAATTCAAAAAGCTCATGGAAGAAGCTAAGGAACCGCTTTATGTAGGTTGCAATAACTTCATATTGCTTTAGCATTCTTCCTACTTCATATTGCTTTCTACAGACATGTAATCCTCCAATTTTGCCACCATTGAAGGAGATTTATGGTGGGAATCTTGTGCATGATTTTCCAATTGCATGTAACCATAGGTCTCAACCTGTTCACTGCATGATTTTCCAATTGCATGTAACCAATTGCATGATTTTCCAATTGCATGTAACTTCAGTGCTTCTAATAATTTCAAAATCATAACACCTAAAGCCTCAAGTTTTTCTCATGCGGTGCATTATTTGCTACTAAATGGCACAACTTTTTTTTTTACAAACTATAGTGAACAGAGAAATTAGTCTATGCCATACAGATACAATATCTGAGCATTTTCAACAAGTTTTGTTACAGGATGGAGATAGTGACATAGTAGAGATTATCTGACATGGTGATTATGCTAGGCCTCTGTCTTTTGTATCTTCCTCATTTTTTACAGGATGGAGATAGTGAAATAGACTGTCTTTTTTTCATCTCAACTTATAAGCACCTTTTGTATCAAAAGTGAAATAGACTGTCATTATGTATATTAAATATATAATGAAACTTTGAACAGCCCTACATCTCCCAGTGTGAATGATTATTGCCATTTCTGTCATGACATTAGCTTGGTTTTCTGCACAGGACTAAGATTAGGTGGCAGTTGTTTTGTGACACATGCTTTTCTGTTTCTATTTCTTTTTCCTCTTTATGTTTTTCCTCTGTATGTGCATATTCGTTGTTAGTATGAGAGACAGGTTGGCCCAATCCTGGCTGATCCGGGTCACTCCTTGCCAGGAAGAAGGTGAAGAAGATGGCAAGCAGACAGATCGGCTGATCCAGACATCTATTATTGTGTATGATGGAATGGATTTATGCCTTGTTGCTTGGATCCTTTGGCCAGATGAGGAAAGCAGATACAGCCCAAACCTAGAAAAGGTATTCATAAGTTCAGTTGTAATAATACCATCAGTTCTGCAGAGGCTGCCGTATGATTGTCTTGTACCCCATCCTAATTCCATGGTTTGCTATATATTTCTTGAACTTCAATGTAGGTGAGTTAAACCATTTAGTTTTTGCATGCAATTCCTACATGTTGTTAAGAAATGGTTAAGCAGTGAGGTAGCAGCAGCAGCTAGTCAAGATGGTAGGTGGAGAATCAGATGAGACGGGCAGCACACGATGGTTGCTGTCGACGAGTGGCCCAAATACGAGCTTTGACTTCCATCTTGTGGGCGATGCTTGTATCAAAAAATCTGATTAATGTGCTTGCTGACATTGAGAATCCTCTGGTATACTTTTTCCTAAGATTCTAATAGAAAGTTGACAAAATCCTGTTAATATTGTTATACATGCATTTACTTCATTGTTTATATAGCAATAGATACCAAGAAGACATTGTTCAAGGAACAAGATACAGAACTGAGCATTCGGGACAACAGATGTCATTAGACTTAGATCAAATGGGAACAAGTGAGGAAGAAGTTATGAAAATGCAATGCTTTTGCTAATCAAGCATGTAAAATGAAAATGCATTGCTAATCAAGCATGTAAATAGATGAAACAGATGCCAGAAGGAATTTGCCTCTACTTCTTTTATGTTAAAGCACTGCTCAAGGAATATTCGTATATACTGTATATTTTTTCCATTCTCCATGTAAATTTGGCACAAATATTCAATAGAAGTTCGTCTATCTCTTTAGACTGTGGATGAAAGTGAAGAGATATCTGGAGAAAGGATTGGAAAAAGAAAACGTTTCCAAGGTCAAACTGGCTGAGCTATTAGGCTAACCTATCAAAACTTACAACCTAGAAGCAGTGTCCTCGACATCCAAGCATGATCTATGAACTGAGGCCTGAAAACCAAATGAACCACAGAGTTTGGTCAAAATCAGGAAGGAAAGGGACCAGTTTTATGGCTTCTATTCTTTCACACGGTTCAATAAATTGAGTGACATTAGTTAAATTAAAACATCTAGGAAAATTAAGAGAACTCTTCACTGATAAGCCATATCACATAAGGCAGATTCAAACTATGTATTATATAATCCCAAAAACAAATTTATACCAAATAATAATTGCTATTGATAGAGATTATTTAAACAGCACAAGCAAGTTTAGACATTTCCTATACTGAATAAGAAGTCTGATAAGATATATTAACTACAGAAAGTACTTGAGTTGCAATCATGTTAATTAAACTTGTAAGACAATGGTCAAGATAGTTAAAGCATGGTTGGCCGGATTGTTTAACCATTGTGAACTGAGAATTCCATGACACAGTAGGGCAGTGCCATACTTGTTTGCATGGTCTGGTCCAAATTCCTTCTGGCATCTGTTTCATCTATTTACATGCTTGATTAGCATTACATTCCGTTTCATGAATATTTTCTCTCTTGATCACTCTCACAGAATGTTATGTTTTTGCTTTGCTTATGATTTTACAATTTTCATGCACCAGGTAACTCGACATTGATTCCTACTTCGGAAATATTGCACTTCACCAGCAAGTTGTTGTCTGATTCTCAGATTATGTTTTATAGAAACAATTTAAGGATGCCACAACTGATGTTGCAGGAGAGAGAGAAGAAATATGGAAGATTATTGCAAATAATGGGTTGATTGAAGATCCATGTTCTTTTGAAAAGAAAGATCATTCATAAATCCATGGTCTACAGAAGAACGTGAAATTTTTATGGAGAAGCTTGCCTTGTATGGTAAAGATTTCAACAAGATTGCATCTTTCCTTGTACTTTTCCTCAATAAAAGTAACCACATTTACTTGCCTCAAAAAGATTAACACTCTTTCTTTCTTGTTTGATTTCATAGGTTGAAAATTGCTGGATGCAAGGTGGAACATCACAGTTGCAGCCCTCAAGACATAGAGTTGCACCTCTTTATCTAGATAGGACTCTTCATACAAATTTTAATTATCATGCTACCAACACAGACGTTTTTGTACATATTGAATATGACATGATAACGAATGATTAACATGTTGAATTTTTTTATGTTATATTTAAATAAATGGTGCATTGTAAGTTTGGATGTCTTTACTAAAAAAAATCTCCAAAGTATTGATAATATTTAAACTTGTGGAATATATGAAAAATGACTATATTTTGATGGGTTCGTCAACTATTGTGTTTATGGAAGTTGTTAGCTTTCATGCAAATACGACGTTTGAGTCTGTTGACTATTGTGTATATGGCAATGGTTGGGACCGTCGGCTATCAAGAAAAGGTAGTGGTTGGGTTCGTTGGGTAGTTGTCTGCATGTCGCATGGCGATGTTGGGACGGTCGTCCATAAAAAAAAATCGATGGCAGGATCTGTGGGCTATTATTTGCATGGTGATGGCTCGATGGTTATTGACAGTTGGCTATTGTACAAAAGGCGACGGTTCCTGACCGTTGGCAATGATGTCATACGACGGTTTGAATAGTCGGCTATTGTACAAAAGGCGACGGTGCCTGACTGTTGGCAATGACGTCTCTCGACGGTTTTTCACCGTCACCTTTATATAAAAGATGACCGTTGGCACTCTTTTTTTTTTAAATAAAAAATAATAAATAGACGACGGTTGTTTGAAGGCCACGGTTGGTTAACCGTCGGCTATAATATGGCCAACGGGAGTGTAGACCACGGTCTATGGACGACGGGTGGACCGGGGGCATTGTTATAGGCGATGTGTTTTCAAACTGCCGACGGTTGTTAACCGTCGGCCATAGTGCTTTTTGTACTAGTGAATTAGGGCAATTCCTAAGGCAATTAGGCTTTCTTGGCAACCCAAATTCATGGCTAACCATGGTGGGAGGTTTCCTAAAGCTTCACACACTCTATTAGGGTGAGAAATCATCAAAATAAGGTAGGTGGAAGACTAAAACCGCACCCTTCCTTTCCTACATCCAATGGGACTCCTAAAAACCCTAGATGCCTAAATACTTGCCATGAAACCCAAGGGGACGAGTTTACCTAATGTTGGGGTCGTGGTTAGCCGTTCTTGAGCACAAGAGGTGGAGGGAAACGCCCTAAGATGGAGCTTTTCTTCCCTGCTGCATCTGCATCAACCTATGCAGAGTACTCTTATTGGATTCGAGCTAAGGTAAGCCAATCCTTCACCAAACTATGCAAGACTTATACCTCGGGAAAGAGGGTAAAGTCTAGTTCCTAATCCCACTGGTTGCCTATTTTTCATTCAGTAGATCAGGTGTAGTAAGCATTCTCCTCCAAGTGGTCGGAACAAGGGTTTTCTGGAGAACGAGACTTCTTCAACCCAAAAGGTAGGTGATATCGAGCCAAATCTAAATAAATCTTATATAAATGTGTAGAGCATCAAGTCTACTTTCATGTCCAAGTTATTTCATCAATTTTCATTGAGTACATCTCGAGTTTTAAGCGTTTTGCCAAAGTCGCACATGGTAATAGCTTTTTATGTTCATGTTGATTTCTCACGCATCCCGAGGCCAATTTTAATGATTCCAAAACCATAGTTCTATTCTATTCCATGATCCCAACAGGTCTCATGTTGACACCTTTGCACCATGAGCCCTAGATTAGAAGTTATAAGCATTGCATGAATCGAATGACTGTTTTCTGCGTTTTCGGGTAAGAACCCAAAACACGACAGGACCAAACGTCGCGTTTTGGCATGCATGAACGCGACGTAAGAGTCCGATACGTTCATGTGAATCGCGACCGTGCCCTACGTGATGATTTTGATCACGATAGTACCGTTCTGGCACCTCAAACTGTGCGCCACATGGTTTTCAACACCTGCATCAAACGCGACGTGGACCCCTATTGTGATTCGGCCAGTTTTCCCCCTCAAGGTTTTCATCTATTTTTATATATTATTTTGAACACGTTTCATGAATGTGACGGAGTAAACCGTCGCGATTCAGGAATGAAGGCGATGACATATGCCGTCGCGATTTGAATCTTTACATGTTAGTCTTGTTCCATTTATACACAGCGTTATTAAATGCGTCGACTGTGTCCGACGGGGATTTCAAGAACTACTGGAGGCCTGTTTTACATGGTATTGAGTTCATGGTTTGCATGCCTTGGTCCTGGTCATTGCATGAGGTCTCTTTAGTGGCTTAAAAATAGTCAACCCATGTAAAAGCTTTAAATACATGAATGCTATTCTAATTGCTCTTTAATGATGTGACCATTCATACAACTAGTGATTTGCTTATCATACTGTTCTATCTTTCTATAACAATAATTGTCATCTTAAAATATTGCAACCCATGTTTAGTTGATTGCATAGTTTCATCTCATGCTATCATGTTAATTGTTTCCGCATGTTTGAAATCGATGGATTGTGGATTGAGACACGTAATCACTACACACTTGCACATATAGGAAGCCATTTCTTGGGGGATTGGAAGCTCTCTGTTGGTCATTTCATACTGCCAGACTAGCGACCTTTTCACTAAGACCTCCGTAATTCTTCTTACTCCGTGGATTCCCTCATGGAGACCGAGTTGGTCGTACCATTGAAGTTCCCTAGAGATAGCGTGCACTTTCGTTCTTCTCTTGTTCTCGTGACTGTGATTTATAATCTAGACTTAAGCCATTAATCTAAAGAGTGAACTAAAGTATAAATTGCGCCATCATGCTGCCGAAATTATCTCTGACTATTGTTATCATGTAATCATGTTCACCTTACTTGCTACTTGTTCTTATCATCATCTTGAACATGGGCCATTATGACTATGGGTATCTACTTTTAAAATTAAGTGAGATGTGACCGAGCACGGCGAGTGTCCAAGGGCTCCAGTCTAGCCCTAGTGACGGAGAGTAATAAATATACTGTTAATCATGGGGTATAATGATTACTGGCATTGCATCTGTGCTGGGAATTGTGTCGTGTTGAATGCTAGATACAATAACCACATACACGTGCCCTGGTGTAGATTTCAAGGTGGATCTTTCCTTGGTGTACATTAGTGTCTACGTGCATGATTACGTGAATCATGTTAAAGTTCGTGCTCGTGCTTGTTGTTTGTGTGATACCATCTGCATTTATTGCAATTAAGTGATATCTTGCATGCTTGTTACATGCCTCGCTATTGATAATATCTTGCTCATTATATCAATTCTAGATCTTGCTGTATCATGATCACTCTATCTAGCTTGTTCACGTATCATGCTTTATGAGTTTTATTCGTACATGCATAATATGACAATCGTGCTTACCTAGTTCTAAATTGCTAATCACTTATATAATTGCTCACACATTGAGATATAAATCCTATTTCTGGGCTAGTTGGCACATTCCCTACTTTTAACCATTCTAGGTGACTATGAATTACAAGAAGAGGAGCAAGTCGAGGATGAGAATGCATCCGAGTGATGAGCATCCCAACACTTGAGTCTATCTTTGGTTAGCTTGTCTGGAGTGTTAGATTCATGTAGTAGGTTGTGAGGTCCCCGAATTTTGTTCACTTTATATTCTATATATGTGATGTTTACTTGTTCTTGCTAATATGGTGTATTAAATTTATGCATATTATAATTATTTAATTACCCATGTGTATATGTATGTATATATATTATTCTGTGGATGAGTGATTAGCTAATTTTATACATCATAGAATTTATTTAAATCCTATGTATATTGAATTAAGAGATGTTGGTGCAAATAATATGTAGTTATTTCTAATATCTTATAGATATATATGAGTTAATTCTATGCATGCATTATATTTTAATGTGCACGTAGTTTCTAAGTATTTTTTGTACATATTATATTTTTTTATTCCGTGCATAGTGTATTTAAATAATATAGCGTATATAGTATGTAACCATTGTTGTTTATCTTAAAGTACGCATAAGGTTATTTTGTTCATGTAACATGTATTTAATTTGCATGTATTCAATTGTTGAAGTACATAGTATATACATTTAAATCTATGCATGTGGTATGTAATTATGTTGTATACTATATAAATATATGTTTAACTTTATGTATGTAAATCTACTTATTTTCGTGTCCATTAAATTGTTTATGATGTGTAATACATCTATCTTAAATGAATTGTTGTTTCTGGCCAAAATACCCAGTTGGCGGCAAGATACTGTACCGCTGAATGCCAGGCCAGGATTGGCGTCTAGATCGATGGACGCCAACACCTCTGTGGGCGGCACCCTAGGTGGACGCCAACCACCTGTGGCCGCACCAAATGTGGACGCCAAGTTCCCAGCCGTGTGACGGTTTCAGATTTGTTAACGGTCGCGTTGGCCCGGTTTCAATTTAGGAAAGCCATGTAAAACGTAGGTGACCTACCTTAATGCATTCCCCGACCCCTTAGCCTATAAAAACACCTTGTTTTTGGTTGAGCTAGGTCTTTGACTCTTGTGAAAAGTTAGGGTTTGCTGTGGGAAAAGGGAGATTTTGGCGAACTTTGATCTGGCGTTTGGATGCTTCTTCCGGCGATCTTCAACGACTAAGAGTTGTAATAGACATCAAGGAAGCTTCTTCAACTCTAAGGATCGACCTACATCGATAGGAAGGATCAGATTCAAGCAGTTTTGGAGAACTTCTTAGCTTGGCCGAGGAGGGCTTCACCGACAAATGTAGATCTTTTTAGATTTATTCCCAGGCAAGTAGCTTAATGTTTCAATCCATAGACTTGTCCTCTAGGGTTTGCATATTATTACGGATTTTTAAATTACGTCCTAGACCCCTCAATTCACATGTTTCTGTATTAGGTCTGCACTATGTGTAGACAGAAGGTAGACATCCAATAGGTTGTCGTCTAGTTTTTGTGTCGACGGCGAGAGATTCTGTCGTTAACTGCTTCTGACGACAAGGACTATGTTGTCAAGTTCCCCAGTTTTCTGCAAAAAAACCTGTAAATTCTTATACTGTGATTTTGTTTGATCGGTGGTCTGTACAGATTGAGAAAATAGGATTTTTCAAATATTGTGTGTAGGTCATATCATGAGGATCTGCCAAATTTCTAGGCATGATAACAATTAGAAGGATTTCTGTTAATTGAGAATAATATGTTTTGACTATAATAAATTCTGATTAAAAGGTTTTGTTGCATGTTATATTAAAGAAATTTTAGTGAATCTTGGAATGACTGTTCTCATGTTTTAGACCTACTAGAACCGACTTATTACTGTAAACCATGCTTAAATGATTTATCTTATTAAATCCATGTAATCTGTGTTAATTATTAAAAATAGTGTTTTCACTCCTAAAATTGTGAAAATTTTCAAATATATTCCTTGTATTGTATGTGAACCGTAGTTAAAATTTGATAGGATTCTAAGTGTTGTGGAGAGTGCTATTAATTTATGAGTTCTTTTACACCATGATATGATAAATTTAAATATAGAAAATTATACATGTTGGATGTTCTTATTTCAGAAATTCTAATGAAGTTAGAACCATTGTGTGCATGTTTTATATCTATTAGGATGGATGGTTCACTGTTTACCATGTTCAAATTGAAATATCTGTAAATGCCTAAAGTATATGTTTAATATTAAAAATAGTTTTCGTATTTATAAAATTATGAAATTTGCATATATGTTCCTTATGTTAAATCCATCTTATGGTTAAATTTTATATTATTTTGATCACTACACATACTGCTATAATTTTTTGAATGATAAATGCATATAGAAATCAATAGACATGATAATGTATATGCATGTTGAATTTTGTATAAAAATAGTACCATGATACATTGATGTTTTACAGTAAGATTTGATTTCAGAACTGATAAAATATGATGGATGATAATGATTTTGTCATCTTAACAAATTATGCATGAATGTACAAAAGAGCATGATTTAGTTATATGAAAATGTTAGTTTCATGTGATAGTTCCATAATTGCATTATATATATCTTATTGCATTAATGAAATGATTTGCCAAAAAGACATTGCTACTATAGAGATTTCCTACAGGGAACTACACCATGGACGCCCCTATGGTAATGGTTCAACTATATGAAATGACCTATTCAATCCGTGGGCAACGGATTGAAATCCGGGAAGTAGACAAGTTCTACTAGTTAGGTGGGAAGGGCTTTCCCCAGTTTTGCGCAATAACCATGACTTCATCACTGCATTGCCTAGGTGATAAGTGAATGTCTATATGCTATATGATCTCTATAATAGTACAGGCTATGTCTTGGCAACTAAATGATGAATGACTACATGACTATATGCTACATGACTACATGTTATATGATAACTGACTACATGCTACATGTCTATACGCTACATGTTTACATGCCATATGAACTACATGTCATTGGTTATATGTAATATTTATTACATGTTTAAATGATCACTCGCTACATGATTCTATTTAAATGCTTGTTTCATAAGTGGTATCCATATGATACATGTCATGAAAAGGTAAATGCATGTGTTAACATGATCCATGTTAAATGATGAATATGATATTACATTTAGTACTATGAGTAGGATTTTGTGAATTTGTCCATGAGATAGTATTTACTAGATAAGCATGTGTTAGTATCATGTTATAAATTGAAATGAATGTCATGTGTTTGTAATATGTAAAATCATGAAATGAAAGCATGTAAGTATACAAATGATCACCATGTTTAGAAATCATTACTTACATGTATTAGTATAGTTTTGTTTAAAGGATTCCATGTTTGATTCTTATGTATAGCATGAACATATAGGAGATTAAATGTTAAATTCTACTAAGTTAGTAAAATGAAATTGTAAGAAAGCATGTGTGATAAGTGTATGGTTTGTGATTTTAAGTTGCTTGCTTAGTCTATAGTAAAGACTCACCCTGCTAAACATTCAAGAGACTTAGAAGTTGAGAATGTGGCAAGACCCGGCGAGGAACGTGATGATTAGATTGAAGACTTGTATTCATTTGCTAGTATGTGATGAAAATTGTAATTTGAACTTTGGTATTATTGTACTTGGAAACTGGAAACTGGCTATGTGGATGTTATGGTTTATGTTATTTCTTTCATGGACTATATAGAGTGTGGTATGTAGATTAAAATGTTCATGGAATAAGAATTGTTTAATTTCCGCTGTAAATTTCATTCTATTTATGTATATCTCAATCCATATGAATATCGTTGTGGTTTTCTCCCCTGTAGCGATTTACTCTCGTCCAATGTGGGTTGGTATAACTGTACCGGTGGAAGTGGGTCATTACAGAGATGGTATCAAAGCCTTGGGTTGAGATTATACATGCATTGTAAGGCCCTGATTTTTCATCTTTGGGTGATTTCTTAAATATTTATAAATGTATGTCATCAATGTACAACTGTATTGTGCATAGTACTTACGTGTTTATATTGCATGAATAAGTATTATTTTAATGTGTGCATTGTAGATTATATATATATATATATCTATATATATATAATATATAATATATATATATGTATGTATACATGTGTTTTGTGCATAAGTTTCTGCAGTTTTAAGTTCAGTTCTGGCGACCGGTAGACGTTAATATGGGTGCACACCCAATCCCAAGTTAGCGGCCACATCGATGGACGCCGACTCAGAATTGACGGCCTGTGATGTTGACGTAATGTCCCAGATCTGTTGTGATTTCAGATCCAGAAACACCTCTGAAAATGTTGCCCTTGGTTTAGGAAGCGTCCCCCAACGGTAACCCAACCTTACCCACTTCGTCTCCGACCCTAGCTTTATAAAACACCCCAACTCCGGCCAGATCTAACCCTTTTGGCTCTTGAGTCAAAACCCTAGTTCTCTGTGTGAAACCCCAATCATTGAGCTCTGAAATCCGGCGACTAGAGGCTTCATCCGACGTTCTACAACTACTGAAGGAGAGTCTAAACATTGGAGAAGACTTCTACGACACCTATTTGCACTCTGCATCTACAAAAAACTCTGATCGAGGGAGTTTTGAGGACTCTTTGGCTCTGGCCGAGGAGGGCTTCTCTCTGGCTTAAATCGTTGCTTGTGATTATCCAAGAGGTAAGTACCCCATCCACATCATTCCTACATGTGTCTAGTAAGTCCTAGGAATTTTCTGAATTTTATTTCGAGTCCTGGAACCCCAATTTCACCAAGTTTCATACGTTCAGTCTATGTTTTGCACAAACAGGAACTTAATGACAGGATCCCTTTCCGTTAAGATCCTAAGTTGGCGGCACACTATGTTGCCGTTAACATGAGTAAACGGCCATACCCTTGCCGTTGAGTTCTTCGAGCAAGAACAGTGGATTGTCTGCCTTTATAAGCCATTTTTTTTGGATTTTCTGTGCATGAGGACTATGGTAAATTTTATATGTTATGATATATGTGTAGGAGCATGTTGTGTAATTCCTATGAAATTTCGTTCAAGTGTATTATTTATTAAAATTTTTGAAATACTGTTAAATATGTTATGAATATTTAAATTACTATTTATGTTATCCTTGTGTGATTTAAGTGACAGAAATTTTTTGTGGTGCTTAATCAATGTCAGAGCATGTTGTTAAAATTTGGGAATTTTTTGATAACTGTGTAAATTTTTAGATTTTCTGAACTGAAAAATAGTGAGCATGTTTAATTAGTGAAGAAATTCTATTAAATGATATGGAACTAGTTAATCTCTAGAATTTGGCACATGATTAAAACTGTCAGTATACATGTATATAATGAACTGTGAATCCGATAATGAAAATCCATGTTAGTTTGGTTATTTTAGTCTTATGTGATCCCACTGATAGATTTTCATAATTAGTGTGAAATTCATAAAAATGCAAAAATTTATATGCATGATGGTTAACCTATAATAGGTGTTTGGTTAAAAGGTTGTACTGAAATGATGACAGTAGCTATATAGTAGATTTTGTGTGCGATATTGATAAATAAATGCACGTTAATATGATTAGTATTAAAAATCTGCTAATTTCAACATGATTAGACTTGTTGAATCTTTTAATACTGAGAATAGTAGTACCATGTTAGTTAACACTGAAGTATGTAAATGTGTGAGCATGTATTGGATGTGTTAAAATTGTGCATTAAGCGTGTGTTAAAATTTAGACAAATGTGTAAATGTGCCAATGGGTGACACTGCTACCTTAGATGGCTGTGGAACTGTACGTGTGGTAAAGTCCCATGGGAAGGTTCATAGTGTGTATGTCCCACGGCATTGGGATTAAATCCTGGAAGCGAACAAGTATCGCTAGTAGGGTGGAGAGTGCTTCTCCCGGTTCTTGCGCAGTAACTAAGATTTATCACTGAAATGCCTAGGTGATAAATATGTGATGTGATTAGTGTGTGTCCTTCTAAAAGGTTGTTTGGGCTATGTGTCACAACATTTAATAATATATGAACTTGTGTTAAAGTGAAAGTGAATGTGTAACTTGTGAAATTGTGTAAGTGATCATGTGTTAATATGAATTCTTGTGATAGCATGTAAATTGATAACTTCTTAAAAGATTAAAATGTACATAGTAAAACAACAAACTTTTCATGAGTATAAATGTGTTATCCATGTGAAAATGATTATAAAATCCATGCTAGAATTGTTTCTTATTTATGTGTACAAACTCCATGTTTAAAATGAGCATAGTTTAATATATTGAAAAGTGTGCAGAAAGCATGTGGTAGGCTTTAAGTTATTAAAAATTTTGTATAAGACAATTTCCATGCGTAACATGTGTAGACATCATGTTTAGGATTTTTACTTAAATTAATTGTTAATCCATGTTTATATGTTATTGTGTAGAATGAAAATATGAATGTTATATGATGCATGTAAGTTTAATATGTTTGGTGTTACTTGTTGAGTTCATTTGAACTCACTCTTGCTTCGGCGTACAGGTGCAGTGATTTATACTTCTTCGAGGAGATCGTTAGAGCGACTCGGAGCGGGAGTAGGAGACCTTGTTTGGACTTGGTGTTGTACTTTTATTTTTCATAAGTATGTAATAAGAGTAGGCTTGCTCTACCTTTGGGATTGTGTACTTATTTAGTGGAAAGTTGTGGACAATGTATTTATTTCATTTCTCAGTTATGAAAATTTAGATTTCTTTCTTCTATATTTATGGACCGTGAATAGAATGTGGATGATGGAATAAGAAGTTACATTTGGCTACTTCTTTTCTACTGTTATGTTATGTATTTATGTATATTTCAGCCTATCGTATAAATGTTGGGTAAATGTCCCACTGCAGCGGCGTTCATTATATCGATGTGGGTTGGTATAACCGTACCGGTATAAGGAGGGTCGTTACATGCATAGCCATCAACTAAATTCACATCTCTAAGTCTTGTAGTGGATAGCCAAATCCAAGGAATAATTAAGATAGGATTAGAAAAGTGATAAGATGAATGTATGATAATATGCTAGGTATAGTGATAATTGGAGTTTGACAAGGTATTTATTTTGTAGACTATGGCTGAAAAGACTTCAAGTTCGAGTGTACCTATCGAAGATGAGGAACCAAGGAGGACTGCAAATGAGCAGCAGGAGGTACCAACACCTCAGGGACCATTTGCGCCACCCCCACCACAGTGGGACGACTACGACACGATCATGCAAGGACTCCTACAAGTGATGCAGACTCAAGCACAGATGCAAGCAGCTCTTCAGACGTAGCTTCAGGCTTAGGTTCCAACACTGGCTCAGTAGGACTGTAGTGTAGGAGGAGTACCAATCATGAAGAGGTTCAGGAGGATGGCTCAGCCTTCTTTTAAGGGGGAGAGTGATCCGTTAGTTGCGGAGAGTTGGCTTAGAGAGATCGAGAAGATATTCAGAGCTATCAGGTGTGCAGAAGATGACAAGATCAGTTTGGCGACGTACATGCTTCAGGAGCGAGCGGATGCGTGGTGGTCTCTGTTCTTCACACACAGTTCGAGGAGTGGAGCTAGATGTGACTTGGGTAGAGTTCGTGAGGTTGTTTGAGGTCAAGTATGTTCACGAGCATATACAAGATAAGATGAATGAGAAGAAGGCTCAGATGAAGGGAGTGCTAGAACCATTCCAGTGGCAAAAAAGGAAGATGAGGAAGCTCATGGAGAAGTAACAACGAGCTTTAGTGCCAGCAAAGTCAGTAGCTTCTTCAAGCAGTGAAAACCCGAGTGTGTGCATTGTGGAAAACGGCATGGCTGAGCCTTGTGTTGGACTAGGACGGGAAAATCTTTAAGGTGTGGCAGCAAGAATCATCAGATTAGAGAGTGTCCGAATCCGAAGAGATCGTTGCACGGGATGTACCAGCAGTAAAGAAGCCAGCAACAGAACTCAAGCACCAGCGAGGGTGTATGCGTTGACTGGAGACGACACCGACGTGGTCTCCACAGGTACATGATCCGATCTTCGAGGACGAAGATCATTTTAAGGGGGAGAGGGTGTGAGGCCCTCGAATTTTGTTCACTTTATATTCTATATATGTGATGTTTACTTGTTCTTGCTTATATGGTGTATTAAATTTATGCTTATTATAATTATTTAATTATCCATGTGTATATGTATGTATATATATTATTCTATGGATGAGTGCTTAGCTAATTTTATAAATTATAGAATTTATTTAAATCCTATGTATATTGAATTTAAGAGATGTTGTGCATATAATATGTAGTTATTGCTAAATATCTTATGGATATATGTGAGATTAATTATATGCATGCATTATATTTTAATGTGCACGTAGTATCTAAGTATTTTATGTACATATTATATTTATTTATTCCGTGCATAGTGTATTTAAATAATATAGTGTATATAGTATGTAACCATTGTTGTATATCTTGTAAGCACGCATAAGGTTATTTTGTACATGTACATATAGTTAAATGTGCATGCATTATCAATTGTTGAAGTACATAGTATATACATTTAAATCTATGCATGTAGTATGTAATTATGTTGTATCAAATATATGTATAACTTTGTGTATGTAATATCTACTTATTTTCGTGTCCATTAAATTGTTTATGATATGTTAATACATCTATTTTAATGACTTGTTGTTTCTGGCCGAAATACCTAGTTGGCGGTAGGATACTGTGGCCGCTGATTGCTAGACCAGGATTGGCATGCAGATCGATGGACGCCAACACCTTTGTGGGCGGCACCCTGAGTGGACGCCAACCACCTGTTGGCGGCACCAAATGTGGACGCCAAGTTCGAAACTGTGTGACGGTTTCATATTTGGTAACGCTCGCGTTTTGCCCAGTTTCAGTTTAGGAAAGCCATGTAGAATGGTAGGTGACCTACCTTAATGCGTGCCCCGACCCCTTAGCCTATAAAAACACCTTGTTTTCGGCCGAGCTAGGTCTTTGGCTCCTGTGAAAAGTTACGGTTTTCTGTGGGAAAATGGAGATTTTGGCGAACTTTGATCTGGCGTTTGGATGCTTCTTCGGACGATCTTCAACGACTGAGAGCTGCACTAGACATCAAGGAAGCTTCTTCAACTCCGAGGATTGACCTACATCGACAGGAAAAACCGGATTCAAGCAGTTTTGGACCTCTTATTGGCTTGGCCGAGGAGGGCTTCACCGTAAAATATAGATCCTTTTAGATTTATTCCTAGGCAAGTAGCTTAAGGTTTCAATCCATAGACTTATCCTCTAGGGTTTACATATTTTTACGGATTTTTAAATCGCGTCCTGGACCGCTCAATTCGCCTATTTCTGTTTAGGTCTGCACTGTGTGTAGACAAGAGGTGGACGACCAATAGGTTACCATCTAGTTCTTGTATCGATGGCGAGAGATCCTGCCGTTAACTGCTTCTGACGACCAAGACTATGTCGTCAAGTTCCCCAATTTTCTGCAAAAACACCTGTAAATTCTTGTACTATGATTTTGTTTGTTCGGTGGTCTGTACATGTTGAGAAATTCAGGATTTGTCAAATATGGTGTGTAGGTCATATCATGAGGATCTACAAAATTTCTGGAAATGATAATAATTAGAAGGATTTCTGTTAATTGAGAATAAATATGTTTTGCCTGTGATAAATTCTGATTAAAGGGTTTTGTTGCATGTTATGGATTAAGGAAATTTTAGTGAATCTTGGTATGATTGTTCTCATGTTTTAGACCTACTAGAACCGACTTATTACTGTAAACCATGCTTAAATGATTTATCTTATTAATTCCATGTAATCTGTGTTAATTATTAAAAATAGTGTTTTCACTCCGAAAATTGTGAAAATTTTCAGATATATTCTCTGTACTGTATGTGAACCGTAGTTAAAATTTGATAGGATTCTAAGTGCTGTGCAGAGTGCTATTATTTCTGAGTTCTTTTACACCATGAAATGATAAATTAAATATAGAATAATTATACATGTTGGATGTTATTATTTCATAAATTCTAATGAAGTTAGAACCACTGTGTGCATGGTTTATATCTGTTAGGATGGATGGTTCATCATTTACCATGTTGAATTGAAGTATCTTGTAAATAGCCTAAAGTATATGTTTAATATTAAAATAGTTTTACTACTTCTATAATTCTAAAAAATTATAGATATGTTCCTTATGTTAAATCCATCTTGTGGTTAAAATTTTATTTATTCTGAACACTATACATATTGCTATGATTTTCTGAATTATAAATATATAGAAATCAATAGACATGATAATGTATATGCGTGTTGAATTTTTAGATAAAAATTGTACCATGATACGTTGCTGTTTTAGAGTAGGATTTGATTTCAGAACTGAGAAAATATGATGGGTGATAACGATATTGTCATCTTAATAAATTATGCATGAATGTACAACGAACATGATTTAGTTATATGAAAATGTTAGTTTCATGTGATAGTTCCATAATTTCATTATTATATATGTTATTGCATTAATGAAATGATTGGCCAAAAGACAATGCTACTATAGAGATTTCTGTAGGGACTACACTATGGACGCTCCTATGGTAATGGTTCAACTATATGAAATGACCTATTGAATCCGTGGGCAACGGATTGAATTCCTGGAAGTAGACAAGTTCTATGGTTAAGGTGGGAAGGGATTTCCCCGGTTTTGCGCAATAACCATGACTTCATCACTGCATTGCCTAGGTGATAATTGAATGTCTATATGCTATATGATCTTTATAATAGTGCGGGCTATGTCTTGGCAACTAAATGATGAATGACTACATGACTATATGCTACATGTCTACATGCTATATGATAAAGGACTACATGCTACATGTCTATACGCTACATGATTACATGCCATATGAACTACATGTCATTGGTTATATGTAATATTTATTACATGTTTAAATGATCACTCGCTACATGATTCTATTTAAATGCTTTGTTTCATAAGTGGTATCCATATGATACATGTCATGAAAAAGGTAAATGCATGTGTTAACATGATCCATGTTAAATGATGAATATGATATTACATTTAGTACCATGAGTAGGATTTTGTGAATTTGTCCATGAGGTAGTATTACTGGATAGTATCATGTTATAAATTGAAAAGAATGTCATGTGTTTGTATTATATAAAATCATGAAATGAAAGCATATAAGTATACAAATGATCACCATGTTATAGTGCCCATGTTTAGAAATCATTACTTTACATGTATTAGTATAGTTTTGTTTAAGGATTCCATGTTTGATTCTTATGTTATAGCATGAACATATAGGAGATTAAATGTTAAATTCTAGTAAGTTAGTAAAATGTTAAATTGTTAGAAAGCATGTGTGCTAAGTGTATGGTTTGTGTTTTTAAGTTGCTTGTTGAGTCTATTGTATAGACTACCCTTGCTAAACATTTATGGAGACTTAGAAGTTGAGAACGTGGCAAGACCGGTGAGGAACATGAAGATTAGATTGAATACTTGTATTTCATTTGCTAGTAGGTGATGAAAATTGTTATTTGAACTTTGGTATTATTGTACTTGGAAACTGGAAACTGGCTATGTGGATGTTATGGTTTATGTTATTTCTTTCATGGACTATATAGACTGTGGTATGTGGATTAAAATGTTGATGGAATAAGAGTTGTTTAATTTCCGCTGTATCATTTCATTCTATTTATGTATATCTCAATCCATATGAATATCATTGGGGTTTTCTTCCCTATAGCGATTTACTATCGTCCGATGTGGGTTGGTATAACCGTACCGGGTGGAAGTGGGTCGTTACATAGGTAGTGAGGAATAAATGTACTTTTCCTTTTATTGAGTCTTAGTCCTGTTATACAATGTTTAAGAGTTGTATTAGCTCACCATGATACAATGAGATGAGATTGAATCAATTTCCATTGAGTTCAATATTTGGGCCTTATTATGATGTTGTGTTGTTACATATTTAGTGCGTGCTAGCTAGAGGCTTATTTGCCAACTGTTCACGTCTTGGAATATCGACTGGAATTATCTGAATTAATATCCGCTGCGTAATTCTCAGGACATGACAGTTTAATGGTATCAGAGCCTAGGAAAACCAAATAGGATATCTGTCTCAAGAATAAGAGATACCTATGGACCTAGGTCATGGAAATTATAGATAGTACCTGGTGAGAATGGGTAGAGACTGTGAATATGTTAGAACGAACAAAACACTCCTACCCATTGACTCTTATATGTATTTAGAGACATTAATTAGTTTCTATCCTTTTCTCAAGAACCTCGTAACTTTCTCATTCAACTGCAATGGCTCATAATCAGTGGCAAGCTATGCAAAAACCATAGCTGATTTAACCAGGCATTACAAAATGTGGTTCTTGTTGTTGCTGCTGCTAGGAACGGAGCTGGTGATCTGCACCATAACTTTAGGAGTTTGAACCCTCCTTGTTTCTTGGGATCCCCTGATCCAGACGAAGCAGAGAACTGACAGGAAGAGATAGAAAGAATCTTCCAAGTTATGCAATGCACCAACAAGGAGAAGGTGGTACTGGACACTTTTCAATTTACTAAGGATGTCTGAGCATGGTGGAAGGCCACATCGCCCATCTGCCTAATGTAGCTGAATTGGAGTGGGTCGGATTCTTGGAGATATTATGGGGAAAGTATTTCTCTGAAAGAGCTAAGGAAAAGAAGGCGACGAAGTTTTCCGCATTGAAACAAAAGGGCATGCCTTTGGCTAAGAATGAAGCTCAGTTTTCTCGCCTGGCGATGTATGCTCCACATCAGGTGGGCACAGAAAGGTTGAAGGCCAACCATTTCATGGATGGGCTCAGGCCCATGTTCATCGAGAGGCTCGGGCCTCACAACATTCAAACCTACACTGAGATGGTCCATAGAGCCCAGCTGGTACAAGACACTATGGCCTAAGTAGAAGGAATGAGGAGCAAGGACTACTCAAAGCCGGTCTTCGTCAAGAAGGGAGACCCTAATACTGCTCCAACTTTCCGTAACAACAACACCTTTAACAACAACAACAAGAGGCCGAATGCTAGAAGAGACTATGCTGTGGACAAGAAGGTCAAAGTGGAAGGTAGGTAGTTAGCTGAGAACTGCAGATTTTGTGATAAACCAGGGCACCGAGCTGAAGAATGCCGGAAGAAGCTCAGGGCATGCTTAGAATGTGGTGGTCGAGACCACCGTATTCCTGACTGTCCTATGTTGAAGCACCAGCCAGGTAGAGCTCAGAACGTACCACGGCGTCAGGGACGCCTTAATGTTGTGGTTGAAGCTGACATACCGAGGAAGGGGGTATGGTGGAAGGTACCATTTCCATACACTCTCAACTTACTTTGTGCTTATTGATACTAGAGCTGCATATCATTTATTTCCACCACATTACTGCAACTCTACCTATCAAACCTGTACCTTTGAAATCCAAGATCACTGTAGCCTCTCCCCTTGGCTCAGAATCTAAACTCACCCACTACTTGCCAAAATGTGAAACTATAATTGGAGGACACAATCTTCGTGTCGACCTCATCTGTTTAGACATGAAGGGTTATGATGCCATACTGGGTGTCGATTGGCTAATTGAATATGATGTCAATGTAAATTGTCGCAATAGAAGGGTCACCTTTAAAAGACCAAACCTTCCAACTCTATCACTTCTTGGCACCCGTTATCATAAACACCATGTCTTGATATCCTCTCTAAAAGCTTCCGAGCTGAACAACCAAGGTTGTGATGCTTTCCTAGTTTCAGTCATGAAACAGAAAAGAAGAAACCACCCTAGAAGACATTCCCATAGCCAGAGACAATCCTGATATATTCCCAGAGGAATTACCTGGTATACCACATGAACGGGAGGTAAACTTCACCACCGAGTTACTCCCTGGGGCAGCCCGTGTTCCAAAAGCTCTGTATCGTATATCCCCTGCTGAATTGAAGGAGCTAAAGAGGCAGATCCAAGAACTACTAGATCAAGGTTTTATCAGGCCCAGCACATCCCCGTGGGGAGCACCTGTACTATTTGTTAGGAAGAAGGACAGATCAATGAGGCTTTGCATTGACTACCGTCAGTTGAACCAGTTGACAGTAAAGAACAAGTATCCACTACCCCTCATCGATGAGCTGTTTGATCAGATCTCCAGTGCACAATATTTCTTGAAGATAGATCTAAGATAAGGCTACCATCAACTGAGAATCAAGGAAGAGGATATACACAAGTCTACATTCCGGAGTAGATATGGTCACTATGAGTTCGTGGTCATGCCGTTTGGTTTAACAAATGCTCCAGCGGCTTTCATGCAACTTATGAACAATATTTATAGGCCATACTTATACCAGTTGGTAGTGGTTTTCGTTGATGACATCCTCATTTACTCTAAGTCTAAAGAAGACATGAAAACACTTGAAGGTTGCTCTATAAGTGCTTAGAGATAATCAACTCTATGCAAAACTAGTAAGTGTGAATTATGGATGGAGGAAGTGTCTATCCATGGCACATCATATCCAAGGAGGGAATCTCTATAGATCCTTCTAAGGTAGAGGCGGTAAAGAACGGGGCAAGGCCGACAACTGTGTCAGAAATCAGGAGCTTTCTGGGTTTAGCTAGTTATTATCGTCGTTTCATCAATGATTTTTCAAAGATAGTTGTACCATTGACCAGGCTTACCCGGAAGGAGAATCCATTTGCATGGACTACCGAATGTGAAGAAAGCTTCAAGGCATTGAAAGAGCACCTCACCTCAGCACCTGTACTGACATTGCCAGTGACTGGGGGTAGCTTTGAAGTACACACAGATGCATCCGAGATCGGCCTAGTCTGTGTGCTGATGCAAAATGGGAATGTCCTATGCTACGCATCTAGACAATTGAAGAAGCACGAGGACAATTATCCTGTACATGATCTGGAGCTAGCTGTTGTAGTCTTCGCCTTGATGATATGGCGTCATTATCTATATTGTGAGACTTCATTGTGTTTTCTGACCATAAAAGCTTGAAGTATCTATTTTCTAAGGAGGAATTGAACATGAGACAACGGAGGTTGTTGGAGTATCTTAAAGACTTCGATTTCACTATGTAATACCATCCAGGTAAAGCAAATGTTGTGGCAGATGCTCTAAGTAGAAAGCCAATGATTACATTGTCAAGTCTAATGGTGGGCGAATGGAGATTATTGGAAGACTTCACCAAGTTAAATATTGATGCAGACATTATGAAGAAGGGATGCCTTATTACTAGTGTGAGAGCACAACCTACTCTATTGGAGGATATTATAGCACTCCAAGACAATGACCCTGTACTCGTGGAGATTAAGGCTAATCTAGACCAGAGGCGGGATTTCTCTTTAACTGAAGAAGGAAGATTGTTGTTCCGAGATCGAGTTTGTGTACCCGACCATGCAGAGACAAAGAAGATGATTATGGATGAGGCTCATAAGACCAGGTATACCATTCATCCTGGAACTACAAAAATGTATCTGGATCTGAAAAGAAGCTTTTGGTGGCCAAATATGAAAAGGGAAGTGGCGGATTATGTCGCCCGATGCTTAACATGTCAAAAGATCAAGGCGAAACACTTGCAACCTGTCACGCCCCTCCAATTTAGCAGCGGAATAAATCGGAGGGAAACGTGAGCAACGAGTATGGTAACATAAATTGTGCATACAGACGAAACATTAGAGCATCTAATGAACAATAATTGAAATAAAGTCTTCATGTCATTATAAAGTCACTAATATAACTATTAGACTCCGTCATGATACTGTATAAGATTTTTGAGAATTTATCTGGCATCGTACAATATATTGAAGCTTCAAAACTAATTCTTACAGTTCAGAAATTTTCACTATTTACACAGATAGTAGAAAATCCCCAAATTTTTTGGTATGATCTGACATCCATTAGCATTGTGCAGAAATTCTATGACATTCAACTCCACATGAATCACATAACCGAAATTTACAAGATTAAAAACCTGCTTGATATCCATTTCAGAAATTTTAGATAAATAGGGTATTCCACAGAAATTCATAAAATTTGCACAGCATGATCCATTAATAGTATTATATAGCATATCACTTTTACATTGTATCCTCATGCGCAGAAATCCGAAAAATAGATCATTTATAGATAAACAGGTATTCTATCACTGTCTGAAGAACTTGGCGGCAATGGGTTAGTCGTTTACCTAGGTTAACGACAACATATGGCACCGCCAACTTAGGATCTTAACGGCAAGAGATCCTTCCCTTAAGTTCCTGTCTGTGCAAAACACAGACTGAACGTAGAAAAATCGATTGAAGGGGGGGTTCCAGGACTCGAATAAAATTCGTAAAATATCCTATGACCTACTAGAAATATGTATGGATGATGTGAAGGGGTTACTTGCCTTTGAGAAAATATACAAAAGGAGATTTGGGTCGAAGAAGCTCTCCTTGGCCAGTGCCAAAGAGTCTCTAAACTCCTCCAAATATGGGTTCTGTGTTGATCTCCGCTGTACGCTAGAGTTGGGAAGGTAATCTTGGACGTTCAGACTCCTTTCCAGTCATTGTAGAATGCCGGATGAAGCCTCCAATCGCCGAATCAAAGAATTCAATGATCGGGGTTGCACACAAAACTAGGGTTTTTGACCCAAAGAGTTAAAAGGACCTAACATCGTCCTAATTCGAGTCTTATATAGGGCTAAGTGCTTAGGGATGCATTTAGAAGGTTTCTTGACCGTTAGGGTTAGTTACCAATATAGAGGGTGAGATTTCGGGGGGCATTTCCGGATCTGAAGATGCAACAGATCTGGGAGGTAAACGTCAACATCACTGGCCGCCAATTATGAGTTGATGTCCATCGATGTGGCCGCTGACTCACCATCAACGTCAACTCATGTTGACGCCAACAGGTCGTCTGCACAGAACTTAAAACAGCAGGAAAGCATATTTACTTAATACATATACAGACCATACAAGTATACTTTATAAAATTAGTACTATTCATGTAATGAAATATATAATACAAATAATAAATTAACAAATATACATCTATATACAACACACTCAACCAATATGTATATACATACACATATAATATATATATATATATATATATATATATATATATATATATATATATATACATAACTACACACAAGTAAGCATTAATTCTCACACAACCAAACACCTATGTAAGAGCAAAATTCTAGGGCCTTACACCCTCTCCCCCTTAAAGAAACTTCATCCTCGAAGTTAGACCGACACTACTCAAACAACTGAGGATACTTCTTCTTCATCGCATCCTCAAGCTCCCAAGTAGCCTCCTGTCGCGAGAAGTTGCGCCATAATACTTTCACCGACGCAATGCTCTTGTTCCGGAGATGCTGAACCTTCCGGTCAAGAATAGCTACTGGTTGCTCTACATAAGATAGATCTGGCTGAATCTCCACTGGCTCGTGGCTAATAACATGAGATGATCTCTGACATACTTCCTGAGCATATATACATGGAAAACAGGATGGACACTAGCTAACGCCAGGGGTAAAGCTAGTTCATATGCCACGTTGCCCAATCGTCTAAGAATCTCATACGGGCCAATGAATCTAGGGCTTAACTAACTATGCCTGCCAAATCTAACTACACCACGAGTAGGCGAAATCTTCAAAAAGACATACACACCTACCTCGAACTCCAAATCCTTCCTCCTGTTGTCGGCATGACTCTTCTGCCTATCCTGTGCCGCAACAAGCCTCGTCCTAATCAGCTAGACCTTATCCGAACCAATCAATTGCCTATCACCAGTCTCCTCCCAACATAAAGGAGATCTGCAAGGCCTACCATACAACGCCTCAAATGGAGCCATACCAATACTCGCATGGAAACTGTTTTTGTATGCGAACTCCACAAGAAGTAATGGCACTCCCAATCATCCTTCCAATCCAGTACACACGCTCTCAACATATCCTCGAGCATCTGATAGTCCTCTCGGACTGTCCATCTGTCTGAGGATGAAAAGGCGAACTTAGCTTCCACAACCTTGAAGTAAATCTCGGATCTCCATCCAAAATAATCGACTTCGGGACACCATGCAATCTAATAATACTACTAATATACAATCTAGCTAAACTCTCTACCGACTGCTTCTTCTTCATAGGCAAGAAATGCACAATGTTCGAGAATCTATCTACTACTACACAAATCGATTCATTACCCCATCTAGATCGAGGCAACCCATAACAAAATCCATAGTGACAGCTTCCCACTTCCATACTGGAATCTCCATCTTCTGCATAAGACCAGATGGCCGTTGTCGCTCGGCCTTCACTTGTTGACATACTAAACACCTAGACACATATTCTGCTACATCCTTCTTCATGCCAGACCACAAAAAAGATCTCTTCAAATCCTGGTACATCTTATTGTTACCCGAATGAATAGAGAATCTCGACCTATGAGCCTCTGCTAAAACATGCTCACGGACATCCACGATGTCTGGAACACAAACATGGTAATGAAATCTAATAACACCATCTTCATCACAAGCAATACCTGCCTTGCCCACTAACTCTAGGAGTCTAGGGTCGGCTTTCTGTTGCTCGATCACCTCATCCAATAGCGAAGATCTAATGGACAACTGAGCTACAAAAGCCTGACATAAAGATGGCTCTAACTCAGTCATCGTACACGACGCATCCTCCAACATCTTCCAATCCTGCTGGAGAGAAGACCTCTTCCTGCTAACGGCATCCGCTGCAACATTCGCCTTTCTAAGATGATACTGGAGGTCGAAGTCATAGTCCTTTAGGAACTCAATCCATCTTCTCTGTCTCAGGTTTAATTCCTTTTGGGAGAAAAGATACTTCAAGCTCTTGTGGTCGGTAAGCACCTCAAATCTGACACCATAAAGATAGTGTCTCCAAATTTTCAGTGCATGAACCACTACCGCATGTTCCAAATCATGAGTCGGATAGTTACGCTCATGCTCCTTCAATTGACGAGAAGCATATGCTACTACCCTTCCTTCCTACATCAATACACAGCCAAGGCCAATCTGAGATGCATCCGTGTAGATAGCAAAACCCTCTACACCACTCGGCAAAACTAACACAGGAGCCGAAGTGAGCTTAGTCTTCAATAATTGAAAACTACTCTCACACTCCTTGGACCATACAAACTTCACTCCCTTCTTGGTCAGCTGAGTTAATGGGGCGGCGATGGATGAAAATCCCTCAATAAATCGCCGATAATACCTGGCCAAACCAAGAAAACTCTGAATCTCCGAAGGAGTCTTGGAAATCTCCCAATCCATAACAGCCTGGACCTTCGCTGGATAAACCGCTACTCCAGCACCAGAGATAACATGCCCAAGGAAATGAACCTCGCGCAACCAAAAATCACACTTGCTGAACTTTGCATACAACTTGTGCTCACGAAGAACTTCCAGCACTACCCTCAAATGCTGACGGTGTGTAGCCTCATCCGGAGAATAGACCAATACATCATCAATGAAAACTACAACGAAACTATCTAGATAAGGTCTAAACACTCTGTTCATGAGATCCATGAACGTTGCAGGGGCGTTGGTCAGACTAAACGGAAGAACCAAAAACTCATAATGTCCATAACGGGTTCTAAAAGCCGTCTTGGACACATCCTCACTCCTAATCCTCACTGATGATACCAGACCACAAATCAATCTTACAAAAGACTGATGCATTTTGCAACTGGTCAAACAAATCATCAATCCAAGGTAAGGGATACCTATTTTTAAACGTCACTGGTTTAGCTTTCTATAATCGATGCATAACCTAAGTGACCCATCCTTCTTCTTCACGAATAGGATAGGTGCGCCGAAGGGGAAACGCTAGGGCATATAAATCCCTTATCTAAAAAATCTTTCAATTGCTTCCTTAGCTCTGCTAACTCTGTAGGTGCTATCCAATAAGGGGCCTTCGAGATAGGAGAGGTGCTTGGAAGCAACTCTAGAGTAAACTCTATCTCTCTAGCCGGTGGCAATCCAGACAAATCCTCGGGAAAGACATCTGGAAAATCCTGCACTACATCAATCTCCGCAACAGTAGGTGACTCATCAGCTTTGGGTACTAATACCACTCTGGCAAGAAAAGCGTCACAACCCTTGTTCACCATTCTCATCGCATTCATGGCAGAGATGACAAACTTCCCTACTAAGTTCCTTGGCAATGGATGAGAAAATTCATCCTCACCACGAATGCTGAAAACAATCTTCTTCCGACGACAATCCACTAACGCATAGTGCTCCTCTATCTAATCCAGACCAAGAATAGCATTGTAGTCCTTCATCTTAAGCAAGAAGAAACACCCTTCTAGAACTCTATCCTCAATGCACACCGGTAAAGATGGAATACACTTAACAGTCGATACCGTACCCGCAGGTGTGTGCACAGACAGAGAGACTTCTAACTCTTCAGACTCTAACCCTGACTTTATATCTAACTGCCTAGTAAAATGCTCGGAAATGAACGAGTGGGTAGCACCCGTATTGAACAACACCCAAGCGTTCACACCCATGAAAAGAACCGTACCTTCGGTAACATGCTCCGCCTGCTCGGCGTCCTCACGAGCTAATGTAAACACTCGAGCCGGGGCTTGAGGTCTCCCTAGTCATCCTATCGCTGGCGCTGCTGCTGCTGCTGCTGGGGCTGGTGCTGCTTCACGCTGTGCTCTTGCTAAAGTCTGGGTCAATCCTTGATCCTATGCTCGCTGCTCCCGCACTTCAAGCACTTTCCCGCCAACATCCACATTTCGTACCACCATACACCCTCCCACAATGAGGACACTCCTTCTTGCCACTGGGGAATGCTGAGAAGATACCTGACGACTGCCCGATGCTGCGAGACGCTGCGGTGACTGATATGCCACCTTCTTCTTCTCCTGCCTCTGGAACGGAGCTGTAGGCCTCTTCTGAGAAGCGTTCTTCTCCTCAAGATACTGCTTCATCTCTCCTTCCTGCCGACAAGCCTCTCTAAGAGCCTCGTCGAGGGTACAATGGTCAAAAGCCACCAACCTCGTCCTCAGCGATGCCCTCAAACCCATCACGAACTTCTTCGCCTCCTGCGCTCATTAGTTACAATATTGGGTGCATATTTGGATAGCTCGGGAAACCTGGCCTTGTACTCCAGTACGGTCATGGAGCCCTGAGTCAAAGAGGGAAACTCCTGTTCCATCTTGTCCTGGATGTGCTCCGGAACGAACTTGGTTCGGAAGAGCCTCACGAACTCGTCCCAAGACACCTCTACAGCACCATCCTCGAACCGGGTACGAAGTAACGAAGACCACCACACGTCGGCTCACTCCTGCCAAAACCACTCATAAAGACTAAAGGAATACTCTAAACTCAGAGAAACTAAATGCACAATTATACAACGCATACCTGTAGTATGTAGGTGGCTAAAGTGGCCCTATCATCATCAGCACACCTAATAGCCCGGAAGATCTTCTCGATCTCCCTCATCTAGTTCTCAGCTAACAGTGGATAGCTCTCCCCCTTAAAAGAGGGTGGCGACATCCTCTTGAACCGTTCCATGATGGAGGGTCCACCATGGTCCTGAGGCTGGGGAACTGGCACTTGAGGATGCCAAAGAAAACATCATAAGCAACACATATAGCATAGCAACATAATAAACATATCATCATGTAAAATAGACTACTCTATCTATCGTTCTAACCTGAGCATGCTGAGCCTCTAGCTGAGCGTGGAGTGCAGCCTGGGTGTGGGCCTGCGTCTGCATGGCCTGCACTAGACCCTGCATGAACACTCCATAGTCTACTGGTGGCGGTGGGGGAAGAACAGGACCCTTGGGTGCTAGGGCCTGCTGCTCATCCCTGTCCTCTCTCCTCTGTTCACCCTCACGAGTAGGGACACTACCACACGAACCCATAGCTGCAAAAGATTCAATCTTAATTAAAGACTAAGCTATCAAATTTCCTAACCATATTCTTAAATATGTGGACAATCTATACAAACTTAGCATATAATGAAGATGATGGTACATGCATATTTATGTATGATTTCAGCCTGTTTCTCTGATACAAATATCTGTAACGACCCTCCTTATACCAGTACGGTTATACCAACCTACATTGATATAATGAGTGCCGCTACAGTGGGACATTTACCCAACACATATACAATAGACTGAAATGTACACAAATATAACACATAACAACGTAATAGAAAGAAACTGGAAATAAATCTCGTATTCCATCATCATCACTTATACACAGTCTATATAGAACAAGGAAGTCAATACTTCATAACTGAGAAATTAAACTATTACATTGTCCACATCTTGCAACTAAATAAATTACATGATCTCCACATAATACAAGTCCTCTCTTATTACATACTATGTAACTGAAGTACAAAAGTAAATCTCCACGGAAGATGCTACTCCTCACGCTCGGAGATGCTCCTAACTGTCTCCTCCAAGGAAATGGAGATCTCTACACCTGTACCTCGAAGCAAGAGTGAGTCTACGAGACTCAGCAAGTAACTTCCCACACATTAAGCATACATACATCATATGACATTATACTCATTTAATAGTTTCACTAGTACATGTAACATGGATTAAACAAATCTGAAAAGAAAGCCAACATGATACTTCTATCAATCGCATGACATATGGTACATAGTTTATGTTCATACAATAATAAACCTATCACAAGCTTTCTACACATTCTTTCACAGATAACCTTAGTTCACATTTCATGTCACATAAGTTGCAACGTAACAGTAATTAAGCATAAGTGATGAAACGTTCCTATCATGGATTCTAAGTATATTCCACATGAATGACACATTTATAAACATAATAAGCTTGCTGTTTGGACAAAATTATAACACATTTATAAACACATTTACCATTTCACATATCCTCACACTAATTCACATATCCACATGTTCATTTATCATTACACGACTTACACATTTACTCTTCACATACACAAGTTCACATTATTATCATTATATGTCGTGACACATAGTCCAAACCACCTCTCGAAGGACACACACTTGTCACATCATGCACATATCTATCACCTAGGCATTACAGTGATAAATCTTAGTCACTGCGCAGAACCGGGAGAAGTACTCTCCACCCTAACTAGCGGTACTTGTCCACCTCAAGGAATTTATCCCAATGCCCATGGGATTTCACACACAAATGAACCTTCCCATGCGGACTTTAATACGGTACAGTTCCACAGCCCTCTAAGGTAGCAGTGTCACCCCTTGGCACATTTACACATTTTCAACTTTTAAACTCACACTTAGTACACAATTTATCACATATATTTCATGCTTACATAATAACATATGGTTTAGATTTACCTAATCATGGTACTACTATTTAAAGAATTTAACTAACCATAACTAAATCTTAATCATGCTAAACTTACCTAATTTATCACAATTACATTATGTTTAAATTGGCCATTCTCTAATGAATTAGTAAAATTAAGACCTCCTATTGTTAGATTTACATGAAAATTAACCACACACCATTTACAGGTTGAGCATCATGTATACCAAATTTCACATTTTTCAGAAATATACACAATTTATGGTAATAAAAACATGCATTCTGCCTATTTTAGCAAGTACTTAGTTAAACATGTTACACAGAGCCACATACATATTTCTCTATTCAAAATTCTGTTTCCAACCGTCATGATACTGTATAAGATTTTTGAGAATTTATCTAGCGTCGTACAATTTATTGAAGCTTCAAAACTAATTATGCATACTCATTGTTTTACAGTTCAGAAATTTTAACTATTTACAGAGAAAGTAGAAAATTCCCAATATTTTGTGGTATGATCTGACATCTATTAGCATTGAGCAGAAATTCTATGACATTCAAACTCCACATGAATCACATAAACTGAAATTTACAAGATTAAAAACCTGCTTGACATGCATTTTAGAAATTTCAGATAAATAGGGTATTCCACAGAAATTTATAAAATTTGCACAACATGATCCAATAATAGTATTATATAGCATATCACTTTTACATTCTATCCTCATGCGCAGAAATCCAAAAAATAGATCATTTATAGATAAACAGGTATTCTGTCAGTGTCTGAAGAACTTGGCGGCAATAGGGTAGTCGTTTCCCCAGGTTAACGACAACATAGGGAGCTGCCAACTTACAATGTTAACGGGAAGAGATCCTGTCATTAAGTTTCTGTCTATGCAAAACACAGACTGAACATAGAAAAATCGATTGAAGGGGGGTTCCAGGACTCGAATAAAATCGATAAAATATCCTAGGACCTACTAGAAATATGTATGGATGATGTGAAGGGTTTCCTTGCCTTTGAGAAAATCTAGAAAAGGAGATTTAGGTCGAAGAAGCTCTCCTCGGCCAGTGCCAAAGAGTCTCTAAACTCCTCCAAATCTGGGTTCTGTGTTGATCTCCGTTGTACGCTAAAGTTGGGAAGATAATCTTGGACATTCAGACTCCCTTCCAGTCGTTGTAGAACACCGGATGAAGCCTCCAATTGCTGGATCAATGAATTCAAAGATCGGGGTTCACACACAAAACTAGGGTTTTTGACCCAAAGAGTCAAAAGGACCTAACATCGTCCTAATTCGAGTCTTTTATAGGGCTAAGGGCTTAGGGATGCGTTTAGAAGGGTTTCCTAACCGTTGGGCTCAGTTACCAAAATAGAGGGCGATATTTTCAGGGGCGTTTCCGGATCTGAAGATGCAACAGATCTGGGAGGTAAACGTCAACATCACTGGCCACCAATTATGAGTTGGTGTCCATCGATGTGGCCGCTGACTCACCATCAACGTCAACTCTTGTTGACGCCAACAGGTCGTCCGCACAGAACATAAAACAACAGGAAAACATATTTACTCATACATATACATAACCATACAAGTATACTTTATAAATTTAGTACTATTCATGCAATGAAATATATAATACAAATAATAACTTAACAAATATACATCTATATACAACAACACTCAACCAATATGTATATACATACACACACACACACACATATATATATATATATATATATATATATATATATAACTACACACAAGTAAGCATTAATTCTCACACAACCAAGCAACTCTGTAAGAGTAAAATTCTAGGGCCTTACACATACACTCAAGAGGACGGGAACAACCAGGAGTGATGTTATGAGCACCCTAGTGTCTCAGTGCTATGTTAGAGTTATAGTGGTAATGTTAGAAGTTTGAGTCTTTTGCTTATTTCAATGTAATTGGGCCCTATAGAATAGCTCTGATATTAGAGGTTGTGACTAGACACTTGGAAAGTAATTAACGATAAGAATTTGCTTTATTATTTATTCAATGCTCAATGGTTTGATGTCTAGTACTTGCTCTATACCCTTTACTTGCAACTGCCTCGCGTTCTGATATTCCGAGTCGAGGCGTGACAATAGTACTAGGGTAACCTCATCAACTGACTCCAGGTCGCTCATCACTCTGGTCCTGTCCCATTGATGTGTGTAACGTCATTGTCTGAATTACCTGAGACACAATAACAAATATCGAAGCGTGAGCGATAACGCCCAGTAAGACTTAAATCTCAGGATCAAGCATGCTTTAAATGATTAATGTTTTAAATGGCAGACTGACTAATGATAGAGAGAGTCATGTAAAGTCGATAAATTAATAGCACAAGTAACATGGTTCAGATAGCAGATGAATCAAGTATAGCACGATGATTAAAGTGAAGTCAAAAGAGAAACGATAACAATAATAGTAAGTAACGACAGTGTCAAGCAATAGCAAGCGATAGGTATAGCAAGGGGAGAGATAGTAGTTGGTCACATAGAGAGTAAATTGCACTTTGATTGATTTTCATCCATCGAAATAGTATAGCACTTTCGATTAACTTTCATCAATCAAAATAGTAATGGCACTTTGGTTATCCGTAGATAGCCGAAAGAGAACATAGCACTTTGTTGTCAAAGGACAACGAGAGAAAGTAGTTGAACAATAGCAGTGCAACAAGAGAGTACGACAATAGTCGCTCAATAACAGGACAGTAGCAATTCAATAACAAACAGTGGTAGCACAGTAATAGTGCAGTACGTCTGAACTAACAGACTAACAGTAACAATATAACAGTCAGATGTCTAGCTAATTCAGAATAGTCAGTCAGAACCGGTGCAAATGCAAACATCGTCATTAGCCCCTGCAGGTATTTTCGGGTGGCTCTCCGCCCCCAGGACTAGATTGGAGCCCCTCGGACACTCTTCGTGCCGTCAGCAATATGCATTCAAGTAGAGTCACAAGACCCATATAGCGCTAGATAGTCAAGAATAGTACCAAGCAATAGGAGCCACAACAGCTCAAAGGGTGCCAAGAGAGTACCAGATTAATAGACGAGATAGTAGAGTGAATGTGAATAGACGAGAGTATATAGACAGTAGACGAGACAAGGACATGTTTGTAAGACAATGTTAAACAAGCAATAGTACCAGTTGCACGACACGCGCGATCGGTGTTGGCAGTTAGGTGGAATTCACTATCCTTCCACATGCCATATTATGCACATGTCTAGAGGTCCGGCGTGATTCAAGATAAGAGAGAGAACAATCTAAGGTTATATGGATCTTACTGATCCTTCAAGTGTATCATAGGTGTTAGGGTTACAACCAGCTCGTCGACCATGTGCGAACCCATGGAGAGAGGAGACTTATGGAGGCCTTGAACAAGGATTCACTAGTCCGGCAGAAGGAGTATCCGATGGAGTGTTCATCCATGTCAAGAGAAAAGTGTGTAGAGAAACAAGTGCTCGACGTTCTTATAGGAATTCTAGAACAGTGGAGCGTCGGTAACTGTAATCCCAAAAGATCGCGAGAAACGTAGACAAGTTCATTTAAAATAGGGCAATTTAAAAATATGATTGGCATATATAACCAGATGTATTATGAGGTATTTTCATGCCAATTTAAGCCAAATAGATGGTTCAGAATGTGTGCATGTGTGAGAGAAATTATAGATTGAAAAGGTCACGTGCATGTATTTAAATCACTTGATATACATTCCATTTATAACAGGTGAATTTACTACGTGTATGATATTTAACAAAGGGTATGAACACTGTAGAAAGCGATAGCATCAAAATTTATGGGTTTTCAAGCAAAAGTCCCAGATCATGACGTACCCCTGCAAGTGTCGCGACGGGGTCAGAATAGAACGCGACAGGCTTGTCAGATCAGGCAGACGGAACGTGACAGCAGCCCTTGTCGCATTCAGAATGCGACGGTCGTCGTTGTCACGACCTATCGGCCCACCGCGTTCTCAGGGTCTGTACCTGAGTCCGAGCGGAAAAAGGGCAGAGCATTGGATTGCAGGCCAGATTTCTATAATTTGATACGGGGTGATTCAAAAATTCATACTAAATGTATAGTGAATGAAAATTTGCAAAATCACATGCAAACTTATCCAAACATGCAAGAGTACTTATAGTAAATAGGAATTTGTAGACATACTTGGTTTTGACATGCTTTAGTCATGAGTATCAAGAAGAACATGGAACAGTGAAGAGTCAAGATGCAAGAATAAATTCGCAGGATAGGGTAGATGAAAATTAGGGCTTTTAGGGGCAAAAGAAGCCTAACAATCATCAGTATCTCCAGTAAAAAGTTTTTGGCATGAGAACGAGTATACATGGAGATATGTATTTGACAAGAGGGTTCGGGGTCATGGAGTTTACGTAACTTAAAAAATTAAGAACAAAAGATTGGGTGAACAAAAAATTATGAAACGAAAGCGGTTTTGTTCCTGATGCATGGAACAATCTACAGACGAATTTAATTTAGTTTTGCTCGTGAGAATACCTATCTTGACTCGATTTCCTCTTCTAGGGCTAGAACATAAAGAACTCAGGCAGAAGCTTTGAGAGATCCTCTACCCACGAATTCTCCTCCTCCTTGGCCTCTCCTCCATGTTCAGCAACCCTTGGCAACGAGCTAGGGCCGGCCATGGAGGTTTAAGAGAGTATTTAAGCTCCCTAGATTTCTAATTCCCATTAGAACTCTAACTCCTATTAAATTTCAGGATTTACTATTTCTTTCACCCTTTCCATGCTTGCCATCTACAATTTGGGTTGGGTTGGGATCCAAATCCATGGCTAACCCATTAGGGTAGGTTTTAGGAATCCAATTCTAACTCAAACTACTAATTTTAATACTTTAATACCCTTTTTCTATTTAGGTAATATTTAAGTTACGAATTAGAGTATTTCCTATATATTCTTATATTAAAATCCTTATTTTGGCCCAATAAATTCTAGAGAGTCCATTTACAAAGCCCATTTTAATGGAATTTAACTTAGGAGAATTCTCCATTTTAAATAGGGAAATAATAGAATTTTAAAATTTATTATATTTTTCTTACTCGATTTATTCATGGGCCATGAGAGGTCCATTGGTCCAATTCCGATAATGGGTAATCATTTCTTGATGTGGAATTCTCTCTGACATGTTGGTTTAATTATAGGCGTGTTATCTTTCCGTGTTAACGGTTTTCTGACTTAGTTCCTAATTGGATAATTAGTCACATTGTGATGTACACTTGGCCAATCAGATTTTTTGTTGCTTGAATTTCATAGTAGAACACTTAGGAATAATGTCTGGGGTTGATTTTAATTTTTAAGCAATTTCCCGATGTATTTGCACATACGATAGTGGTACGTATGTTTCTATTATTTTGATATAAAGAAATTATTATTTTAAATTTTTAAGTATTAAATTTCTGGGTTGCTACACAACCTGCTGGTAAACTTAAACCCCTAGAATCCTGGCATGGAAATGGGAAGGTATAGGGATGGACTTTATTTTCGGACTACCGAAATCTATAGGTGGATTCGATGGCATATTGGCAATAGTCGACCGCCTAACTAAGTCCACTCACTTTCTTCCAGTAAAGAATAAGTGGTTAGTGGTGTCTGGCCTCATTGTATGTGAAGGAAATAGTCAGACTACATGGAGTATCGATGACTATCATATCTGATAGAGACCCTAGATTTACATCCCACTTTTGGAAAGGAGTGCACTATTCCTTGGGATCTAAACTAAACTTTACGACGGCCTTCCCTCCGCAGACTGATGGTCAGACGGAGAGAACAAACCAAGTGATTGAAGATATGCTTAGAGTCTGTGTTCTAGACTTTTGAGGTAGTGGTATGAACACTTACCTCTTGTGGAGTTCGCCTACAATAATAGCTACCAAGCCAGCATACAAATGGCACCATTTGAAGCACTCTATGGCAGGAGTTGCCGATCTCCAAGATGCTGGTATGAAGTTGGCGAAAAGCAAATGCTAGGACTAGAGATGATAAGGTAAACCACAGAAAAGGTGAAGTAGAGGCAAAATGCATATGCAGAGAATAGAAGGAGTGACCTGGAGTTTTAGGTTGGTGATCATGTATTTTTAAATGTGTCTCTAGGCCGTGGAATTAGGCGGTTGGCATAAAAGGCAAGTCATCACTAAGGTCATCGGTCCTTTCAAAATCCTCGAAAGTGTAGGTGATGTTGCATACCGTCTGGCTTTACCACCACAACTTGATGGAATACACAATGTGTTCCACATATCAATGCTGAAGAAATATGTACACGATCCATATCACGTCATAGAATATGAACTTTTGGAGTTCAACAAGACGGAACTATTTAAGATCGTGGACCGTGAACTGCACCAACTAAGGAACATGGTCATCCCACTAGTAAGAGTGAGATGAAATCAACGTAGGGAAGAGGATGAGACGTGGGAAACCATTGAAGCTATGCGCAAAAGATATCCGGAGCTATTCGCAAGTAAGTACACCTCACTTGTACAATAAATTCTATCTATGAATTTGGGTACCAAATTCTCTTAAGTGGGGGAGGGTGTAGCACCCCAGAAAAAATTTAGTAATTTAAAATTTTAAATAAATGGAAATAAATAATTTCCATAATATCTGAATGTTTAAATCATACGTACCATTATCGTATGTGGAAGAACACATCGAGAAATTCCGTAAAAATTATAAATCAACCTCAAACATTATCCTTATATGTTCCACAAAGAAATTTTTGCAACAAAAAATCTGATTGGCTAAGCGTATGACACAATGTGACTAATTATCCAAATTAGGAAACTAAGTCTGAAAACCATTAACACGGAAATATAACACGATCATAAATTAAATAAACATGTTGGAGAGACTTCCAACATCATGTATTGATGACCCATTATCGGAATTGGGCCAATGGATCACTTTTGTCCCATGAATGAAATGGAGCAAGAAAATTACCCAGAAATTCGTAACCCTAATTTAGCTAAAATTAGGAAGAGGTAATTAGAACAATTCCTATGGCAATTAGGCTTTCTTGGCAACCCAAATTTGTGCTAACCATGGTGAGAGGTTTCCTAAAGCCTCATACACTCTATTAGGGTGAGAATCATCAAAATAAAGTAAAATGCATAAAGAATTGATACCATAGGCTGCCAAAGATAGATGCGAAATGTACGGCAGGAGACACAAATCGAGACTTGTGCTCAAAGATTGATCAGCAACAACAAGCAACATATAGAAAGCACTAAAATAGGAACAATGATGCTTGTAAATTGTGACAGGTTGTGTGGATGCATTTACTTACCTTTATCGCGATGACTTGGTCGGTCGCGTATTACCTTCACTAGTTGAACTTGGAGTCGAAGTGAGGTGCTTGAATCCTAACATATGTGTCGGTCGTGATTTTCATCAATCCCACCTGAGGCCAAATTGCTTTGCCTGTTTCATACTTGTGATGGGTTTAGGACTTAGACTCCAGGCTTGTGCGACCATGGGGCTATAATACCCCCCTCTTCTTGCTCTCTCCATGCTTTAGACACTCTCCAAAGTTCAAGATTCAAGCATTGGGCAAGGGAGAAGAAGAAGAGAAGGAGAGAGAAGGTGAAGAAGCTATGGAACATGGTGGAGCTCCCCCCTCCAAGAGACAAAGGATTGAGAGATTTCAGAGACTGAACAAGGTGAGGGTCATATTTGGAAGCTCATTCAAGCCAATTTGTGAGTTCATTTGATTTTATGCATTGAATTGATCTTGTTCTTCTTGTTCTTGGTGTTCTTATTCTGTTGTTCTCTTCCCCCTCTGTTTTTTCTTTTTTTTTTCCTCCTCCAATCTCAACCATGGCCGAACCATCCATGTCAATGACCACTCCCATGCATGCGCGACCCTCTCTCATGGCCCAAATCCATACTCTTGTCTTATACTCCATGCACCAACCTTTACATGGCCAATTCCATCCTATAGGACTACCCTCTCTTCCTGGGCACTAGGAGATATATGTGACTCCTATGGGTCCAAAAACTAACCTCTTTCATTAGCCTCGACATGAAATCCATACTCTCTGGGTGGGGAGTCGATAACCTAGCCATCCATGCCAAATGATACCGCGAAATCAACTTAGATTTGGCAGCTATGGGGGCTTTAGTTGAGTTATGGCATCCTCAAACCCACACCTTACTCTTCAAAACCTTCGAAGCCACTATTCTATTGGAAGAAATTTAACTTTTGCTAGGCTTGAAGCAAATGAGGAGAGGCAAGGAAGATGATATGGAGATCATGCCGAGGGGCGTTACGAGCTGAGATGTGTTGGAAAGCTTCATGGGGAGCGAAAGGGAGGCCCAAGACGTCCAAGCCATAAATAGAATAAACTTGCAAAAACTAGCGACTTGGACCATGGAGGAGTTGCCAAAGGCAGAGAATGACGAGAGGCTCGAGAAGGTGATGAAAGGGTTCGCCATATGCCTAGAGGGAGCGCTCCTCTTTCCGTCCATGGGCAACGTACTCAAGAGAGAACTAAGTGTGATATGCGGCATATGGGAAGGAGAGAGCTTGGGACTTGCAGTGGTAGCCTTCCTCTACAGCGGGCTCATGACGACAAGCTTGGGTAAGCCTCCTTACATATCTATGCTATGGTTCACATGCTGGATTGATCTACGTTTTAAGTTTGATGTGAACAACGAGGTAAAAAGCTCATCCTGGATCATCTTCAAGTGCCCGCTGCGACACATGGATGGCTTAGTGGGCCTAAGAAAAAAGTGTTGCTAATCACGTGCCTCTGCTGAAGACATGGAAAGACTGGTGTGATCATCCCCGTAGTATGCCAAGAAATGCCTTCACTTGCACTCCGGCAACACTTAGTGCCAAGGACTTGCGGACAAGGCTAGCACCCGGTGTGACGGCCCTCATTATACCGGTACGGTCATACCGACCCACGTCGATATAGCGAGAGTCATCACAGTGGGACATTTACCCAATGATACAAACAGCTGAGATACACGCGAATATATATAATAGAGTAGCGGAAGTAAAAGAGAACTATCTCCATTCATTCATCATCCACATTAAACATACATGCAGTTTACAATTTGCAAAAAGGAACTAAAATTTACATGATTTAAATTGCTGAAATAGAAATACAAAATGTCCACATATTACATTCTTTTCAAGATAATCCTAATACAATGTTAAGTACATACGACGAAGTACACAATCACAAAGGAAGCTCCAAGTAACTAGTCTCCGCGCTCGGAGTCCGTCTCCACCGTCTCCTCCAACAGTGTCGTATCACCAACTACACCTGTACGCCGAAGCAAGGAGTGAGTCCAGAGACTCAGCAAGCAACACATATACATGATATACACGTACAAGCCTAGTGGTTTCTACAAGCACATACAATTAGCAACACATAGCATGCTAGTCCATTTAAGTTTCAACCTATCATGAAGGTTCTACAATTTTACACCTAACACATGCTTTCAGATTTCAAAATAAACATTCACCTATCACATGGTTCTAATCCATTCACTTATGAACTTTAACCTTATAAAGAACCAAACATGAGAGTTATCCACATGGACAATTTACATATATGAACGTGGAACATAGTTAGCATGGAATCCACATGTTCTTAAGTACCTACATAACTTTTTCACATGCTTTAGGTTGCTGATTTCACATGGTTCAAAGACTATAAACATACACATGAAAGCTACAATGTGGCTTAGAACATAACACATGAACAATCCATCATGCCACTTTGCGCACATACTCATTAATTGTTCCTAATCATGGATTCTAAACACTTTGCACACATAAACACAAGAAGGATAACATGTTGGCCCTTTTGGTACGGCAGCAAGCTAACCTAGAGGGGGGTGAATAGGTTTTTCTGAAATCTAAAATATAAACTTAACACAGAAATTAACACTCGATGGTTGGTTAGTTTAGTGTGATAAAGAGTAGTAGTGCGGAAGTAAATAAACAATCAGACAAAAGACACAAGAAATTTATTCTGGTTCGGCCCTTCCCACATGGAAGTCCTACGTCCAGTCCCCAAGCAACCTCTTGGGATTTCCCTAACCAAGGGTACAGTCCCCCTTAAGGACACTACAACACCCAGCACCCCAGCTGGTCTTCTTCTCTTTCCCGGCAAGAAGGCAGCCCACTTCTCTTATAGGTAAAGAAGCCAACCTCCTGGTACAAACCCCAGTGCGGTTCTGCTAGACACAAACCCCTAGCTGGGTTACACACTGTATACAGTCCTACAGTTGGACAAAAGTCTTTCTTAGAAAAGAAAGAACAAAGCTGAGAGTTGGAACAAATAAAAACCAACTACAAGAACTCTCAGCAAAAGACTCTCTCCCCCAAATTTACAAGATGCACAGAGAGAGAGAGAGAGAGAGGAGAAGGAGCTTGAATGCTTCAGTGCTTCAGATGCTTGAACACTTCTTCTTGGGCTCAGGCTCTTTCTCTCTTTTTCTTTGAGTGTATTGGAGTTCAGGTTCCTCACTGGTTGTACACTCATTCAATGGATGTTCAAGAAAAGCTCTATCATATTCTTCAGCCATGCTTCATCTTTTATATGAGCAGCTTTGAATAATCCGTTGGAGTTCTAGCCGTTGCTCATCTTCTCTTTCTTCTGATAATTTGTGGTCTACGAGGTCTGCAAGCATAGAAAAAAGTGTTTAGATAAAATAGTGTTTCTGTCAAAAAGGCTCATACCTTTATGTTTCCTGATGCCACCAGAAGTGGTAAGTAATCTCTCTTTTGTTGGCAGGAGAGAAGAGATCTAGAAAGATAAGCAAAAAGATCTCCTGTCAGAAAGATAGAGGATTACGCAAATCAAGAATATTGACTTTTTCACTAGATGCCAAAAGGCACTTTGAAATATAAAGGAAATCTATGTTTTTACAAAGAAGTCCATGTTTTACAAAGGAATTCATGTTTTGCAAAGGAATCCATGTTTCACTTATCAAATCCTTATGAGAGTTACAAAGGAATCCATGTGAGAGCAAATCCTTATGAGAGCAAATCCTTATGAGAGCGAATCCTTATGAGAGTCACTTATCGAATCCTTATGAGAGCGAATCCTTATGAGAGCGAATCGTTATGAGAGTCACCTATCAAATCCTTATGAGAGTGAATCGTTATGAGAGCGAATCGTTATGAGAGTCACTTATCAAATCCTTATGAGAGCGAATCCTTATGAGAGTGAATCGTTATGAGAGTCACTTATCGAATCCTTATGAGAGCGAATCGTTACGAGATCGAATCCTTATGAGAGCGAATTGTTATGAGAGCGAATCCTTATGACAGTGAATCCTTATGAGAGCAAATCCTTATGGCACTTTGAACTGAAATCGATGTATATGAATGTACATCGATTTATCGTTTTAGTGCAAACCACATGGCAATAATGTCATAAATTTATATTATTAGAAAATCATGATATTTAATTTATTATTAGAAAATCATGGTATTAAATATATTTAATATTCAATTAATCACATAAATTTATATTTATTAAGAAAAACATGATATTAAATATTTTAATAATAATTAATTAAACATATATTTTGTTATCACCAAAATAAAAGGGTAATATAGGAGTGGTTCAACAATCTCCCCTTTTTGGTGATGACAAAATTTATGAGAATTTTCTGACAAAAATACGTAAAGCATAGAAATTCATAGATAATGCATACCATGCATACTCTCCCCTTTTTGTCACAAACCAAAAAGGAAGGTTCTTACCATTGCATTCTCTCCCCTTTGTGAAAGAAATTCTTACCATTGAGGGTTTCAACAATGATTGACATAAATGAATAACTCCCCCTTAGTCTGTGCTCCCCCTGAATGAGAGACTCCACCTGAATGAAACTTGCAAATAATTGTTAGTAATAAAGACTAATTCATTTTTGTGACTACTCTTTCTTCAGATGTGATTTGAATGAAGAATCTGCAGTCACTCCTGCCTTGAGCATTCTTGGTTTTTGAAGCTCCAAGGCTAACCTGCAAATACATTACTCAGAGGTAGGCACCCAAATCTTTTTGGGTCCTTGATGGTTAGATGCATGAAAATAACTTTAGGAATCCAAACTAAGTGCCTTGTTGTGCAGGTGTTTACTGTGTGTCCTAATTTATTACAATGAGAACACACATGAATATAATCTATTTTGTAGTTCTTATTATTTTATGATGTCTGTTTAGGACATAATTTTTTAAAACATTTTCTTTTACAGGGGCCATTTTCTGAGGCAACTTGGTTTCTTTACAAATTTTGGTAATGGATATTTTCCTGGAATTACTGCTTGTTTTCCTTTTTCCAAGGTATGTATCCAAGCCCTTGTTATTATATCCAGATTTTGATCTTTTAACATAGGGCTAAAGATGTTTTCCCTTTAATTAATTTTCTAAGATTCTTTTTTAAATAAAGATTTTCTTCAGTTAGAGTTTTAAATTTTCTTCTAACTTTAATTTTTCATTGTCCTTATTTTTTAAATCTTCATTCAAAAGATAAATATTATCTTTATTGTCCTTTAATTGTTTCTAGTTGCTCCAGTTCGGATTTAAGATCAGAATTGGTGTTTTCTAAGCAAATAGTGTTGTTTTTCAGACTCTTTAATTTTTTACAACATTTTTATGTTTTTCATATAGTTCATTAAAGACTTCTTCTAAGTCTTCAGATTCTGATCCTGAATCAGTGCAAGAGCTAAAAGATGGGTCATAATGTACCTCATCTAGTCTACCATGAGGGCTAGACTTACCTGCTCTTTCTCCGATTCTGAGCTTGATGATTCTGAGCTTGTGGCCTCTTCATTTTCCCAAGCAGCCGCCATGGCTTTTCTTTTGAATTTCTTGTGCTTCTTTTGTATTTTTCTGGTTGACCAGTCTTCTTTAGTTTAGGACAATCTGGTCTTAGATGTCCAGGTTTTCTGCATTCATAGCAGACTGGTTCTTTTTCTTTTCTCTCTTTCCTTTGAATCCTTCTTGATCTATTTTTCTTCTTCTTAAAAATTTTCTGAAGCTTGGACAGAACTTCATCTACGTCACTGTCTTCAGAATCTGCATTTCTGGAACTTGAGGAAGAAGAAGAAGTAGAAGGAGTAGCTACAACTTAAGAGCATTAGTACTTTTTTCTTGATGAGCTTTCAGATAGACGCTCCATAGTATTTCATGTGCCATGAGGGAACCTATTAAGTTATCAATAGATAATTTGGTTAGATCATGGGCCTCTTCAATAGCAGTTACTTTAGGTGTCCATGAGATAGTTAAGACCTAAGTATCTTTCTAACATTTTCTTCATCAGATAGGTTTTACCAAGAGAGTTTAAACCAACTACTATGCTCGAGAATCTATTATACATCTGAGTGATATTTTCATTTGGAAGCATTTTAAATTGCTCATATTGTGAGACAAGAAATCTATCCTAGTTTGTTTTACTTTATCTGTTCTTCATAAGTTATCTGCAGTTTATCCCATATTTCTTTAGCTGATTTACATGCAGATACTCTACTAAATTCTCTTGGGGATAAAGCACAACATAAGTAGTTCTTAGCTTTAAAGTTTAAAGATAATTTACTTTTATCTGCTGCTGTAATGGCAGTAGTAGTGCCTGGAATAGGAACAATAACATAATCACTACCTCGATTACCTGCCATAGATCAAAGTCTGTGCCTCGAATGAAGCATTCCATTCTCATCTTCCAATATTGGTAGTCCTCTCCATCAAAGAATGGAGGTCTGGTGACTGATTGACCTTCAGCATATCCTTGAGCTGCCATGGATCTTCTCTAAGACGTTAGTTAGATCTTCTTGATAGATCAGAGAACCTCGCTTTGATACCACTTGTTGGCCCTTTTGGTACGGCAGCAAGCTAACCTAGAGGGGGGTGAATAGGTTTTTCTGAAATCTGAAATATAAACTTAAACACAGAAATTAACACTCGAAGGTTTGGTTAGTTTAGTGTGATAAAGAGTAGTAGTGCGGAAGTAAATAAACAATCAGACAAAAGACACAAGAAATTATCCTGGTTCGGCCCTTCCCCATGGAAGTCCTACGTCCAGTCCCCAAGCAACCTCTTGGGATTTCACTAACAAGGGTACAGTCCCCCTTAAGGACACTACAACACCCAGAACCCCAGCTGGTCTTCTTCTCTTTCCCGGGCAAGAAGGCAGCCCACTTCTCTTATAGGTAAAGAAGCCAACCTCCTGGTACAAACCCCAGTGCGGTTCTGCTAGACACAAACCCCTAGCTGGTACACACTGTATACAGTCCTACAGCTGGACAAAAGTCTTTCTTAGAAAAGAAAGAACAAAGCTGAGAGTTGGAACAAATAAAAACCAACTACAAGAACTCTCAGCAAAAGACTCTCTCCCCCAGATTTACAAGATGCACAGAGAGAGAGAGAGAAGAGAGGAGAAGGAGCTTGAATGCTTCAGTGCTTCAGATGCTTGAACACTTCTTCTTGGGCTCAGGCTCTTTCTCTCTTTTTCTTTGAGTGTATTTGGAGTTCAGGTTCCTCACTGGTTGTACACTCATTCAAAGGATCTTCAGGAAAAGCTCTATCATATTCTTCAGCCATGCTTCATCTTTTATATGAGCAGCTTTTAATAAATCCGTTGGAGTTCTAGCGCGTTGCTCATCTTCTCTCTTCTGATAATTTGTGGTCTACGAGGTCTGCAAGCATAGAAAAAAGGTTTAGATAAAATAGTGTTTCTCTCAAAAAGGCTCATACCTTTATGTTTCCTGATGCCACCCAGAAGTGGTAAGTAATCTCTCTTTTGGCAGGAGAGAAGAGATCTAGAAAGATAAGCAAAAAGATCTCATGTCAGAAAGATAGAGGATTACGCAAATAAAGAATATTGACTTTTTCACTAGATGCCAAAAGGCACTTTGAAATATAAAGGAAATCTATGTTTTACAAAGAAGTCCATGTTTTACAAAGAATTCATGTTTACAAAGGAATCCATGTTTCACTTATCAAATCCTTATGAGAGTTACAAAGGAATCCATGTTTTACAAATGAATCCATGTTTTACAAAGGAGGAATCCATGTTTTATAAGGAATCCATGTTTCATTATCAAATCCTTATGAGAGTTACAAAGGAATCCATGTGAGAGCAAATCTTTATGAGAGCAAATCCTTATGAGAGCGAATCCTTATGGAGTCACTTATCGAATCCTTATGAGAGCGAATCCTTATGAGAGCGATCGTTATGAGAGTCACTTATCAAATCCTTATGAGAGTGAATCGTTATGAGAGCGAATCGTTATGAGAGTCACTTATCAAATCCTTATGAGAGCGAATCTTATGAGAGTGAATCGTTATGAGAGTCACTTATCGAATCCTTATGAGAGCGAATCGCTTACGAGATCGAATCCTTATGAGAGCGAATGTTATGAGAGCGAATCATTATGACGTGAATCCTTATGAGAGCAAATCCTTATGGCACTTTGAACTGAAATCGATGTATATTGAATGTACATCGATTTATCGTTTTAGTGCAACCACATGGCAATAATGTCATAAATTTATATATATTAGAAAATCATGATATTTAATTTATTATTAGAAAATCATGGTATTAAATATATTTAATATTCAATTAATCAAATAAAATTTATATTATTAAGAATAACATGATATTAAATATTTTAATAATAATTAATTAAACATATATTTGTATCACCAAAATAAAAGGGTAAAATATAGGAGTGGTTCAACATAACATGAATTTTCTGAATTCACATGGTTTCAGATTTAGCCTCTCATGGTTTCAATAACAAATTGCACATCTAGATTTTTCACATTTTCCTTTTTCTAATTTCCTCTTTTCACATGGTTACACTTTACACATACACATTCACATGTCACTTACACATTTACACATGGTCACATACACTTTACACATTACACTTTAACATTTTAATGCCGTGACACATAGTCCAAACCACCAAAGAAGGACACATTCACATCACATAACACATAGGCACCATCTAGGCAATGAAATGGTGACTCTTGGACTGCGCAGACCGGGAGAACAAGTCTCCACCCTAACCAGTGGTACTTGTCCGCCTCCAGGATTTCCCCTAATGCCCTTAGGGTCACTTAACACAATGAACTTTCTCAGGGGGACTTTTCCTGATACAGCTCCACTGCCTTCTCGAGAAGCAGTATCACCATTGGCACCAGTTTACACTTTACACATTTAACGTTTTACACATGGTTTTACACTTGGCACTCTTCATTTCATTCACACTTTCTTACTCACATGAACACCTCTGTTTTCCTAACATGGTACTACAGAGTTTTCAAGATTCAACACATAGTAAACACACCCATCATGCTGTTTTAAACAAAATAAAATCACATTACGATATATATATACGAATTATTCACAATTTACATGAAAACACATAACCTTTTATTTACTGTTCCAATTGACCTGAAATTTTAACCACATGCTGATTTCGGGTTCCAAATCATACCATCAATTTTTCAGATTTTTCTGAGCTAAATAGGATTTACAGAAAATCAAATACCTAATTAGCATATTATTCACAATTTAAGCTAACATGGGTCTAACACATTGGAAATACATCCACTTACTGTTTTGCACAGAAAATACTATTGCATGATCTCAGAATACAACTTCATCCTAATTCATACATCTATAAATCAATTACCACAACCGCTTTTGCATGTTTTTAACTTTACCGAACCGAACTTTATTTACGATTCCACAAGCATGCATAATTCCAAAATTTCGAATCTACATACATGCCCCACACAATCTTCATGAATAGACTGAAAACAATATTCAACTAATCCTAATCATGGAACATTGATTCGCAAAATTTTTCCACAAGTTATGCTCAGTGGTCTACAAGATATTATTGCCCCACATTCACCATCACACCACATTCAATCCACAACCACAATGCACAATATACATAGTATAGAAATACCATATATCCTCATCACGAAAATCATAACGAAATTAACGTATAGAAGGGACAGAACAGCTCACTGTTCTGTCCTGAAGAACTAGACGGCGGTCTCTGGCCGCTGACTCAGAGTCAGCGGCAGGGTCGATGGACGCCAAGATCATCACAGGCGTCCAGGGACCTTGCCGTTTACTCAGGTCTGTGCAGAAACACAGACCCGAGCTCTGAAAATTGGGTGAAATGGAGGGTCTAGACTCGAGGGAAATTCATATAAAAATTATAAAAACTCCTAGACTCATACGGGGATACCATAGATAGGTCACTTGCCTTTCAAAAATTCTTCTAGGGGATTTAGAGGCTTGGTGAAGACCTCCTTGGGCAGTCCCAAGAAGTTGCAGAAGCACCTCCAAGATCGCCTTCCTCCGGGCTTCTGGTTGATCTCCACGAGAGGGGATGATGGGGAGGCCTTCCTATGCTTCAGCTTCCTCCTTGTTGCAGAAGATCTCCAAATGAACCTCCAAGGGGTCGGATTTGGGGGTTCACAAATGGGGTTTTCTCACAGAAAGCTCTAGGGTTTTCTCTCCTCTTTTCTCCTCTTGCAAGGGTGAAAGTGAGAGAAGTGGGGAGAGGCCAATTCGGGTTCAGGATGTAGGAGAACCCCTCACCCACTCACCATACCGATTAGACATGTCAGAGCCGTTGGGGGACATCCCCCAATGGTTGCCATGCCTTGCTTCAGAAGATAGCAGCTCTGTTGCACATGCAGGCCAGAGAAGTTGACGTCCATATCGCTGGACGCCGGAGCTAGGGTTGGCGTCCAGGTCTGGACGCTAACACCACCTCAACGGCCTGGGGATTGACGCCAATAGGGCCTTCGGCCAGAACCCTAATTTATGCAGAAAACCATGCATACCGGACATATATACATGCAATGTACATATAGTATCGTATCCACACTACCATCATGCAATAAGTACATTATTTATACTTAATATAAACACATGCATACGTAACTATACTATTTCAATGCCTACGTAATTATGTACATACATACACAAGCACAATATACACACGTAAACACGAAAAAAAAAATACGACGGAAATTCGAGGGTATTACACCCTCTCCCCCTTAAAGAAACTTCGTCCTCGAAGTTAGAACGACACTACTCAAACAAAAGGGGATACTTCATCTTCATCGCATCCTCAAGCTCCCACGTAGCCTCCTCACGCGAGAAGTTCCGCCATAGAACTTTCACCGACGCAATACTCTTGTTCCGGAGATGCTGAACCTTCCGGTCAAGAATGGCTACTGGCTGCTCGCCATACGAAAGATCTGGCTGGATCTCCACTGGCTCATGACTAATCACATGAGACGGATCTCGGACATACTTCCTGAGCATAGATACGTGGAATACGCGGTGAACGCTAGCCAAAGCTGGGGGTAAAGCTAGCTCGTACGCCACGTTGCCCAAACGTCTGAGAATCTCATATGGGCCAATGAACCTACGGCTTAGCTTGCTATGCCTGCCAAATCTGACAACTCCAGAGTAGGCGATATCTTCAAGAAGACATGATCGCCAACCTCGAACTCCAAATCCTTTCTCCTGTTGTCGGCATAACTCTTCTGCCTATCCTGTGCCGCAACAAGCCTTTTCCTGATAAGTTGAATCTTATCCGAAGTTTCCTGAACCAACTCCGGTCTGATCAACTGCCTATCACCAGTCTCCTCCAACATAAAGGAGATCTGCAGGGCCTACCATACAACGCCTCGAATGGAGCCATTCCAATACTAGCATGAAAGCTGTTGTTGTATGCGAACTCCACAAGAGGTAAATGACGCTCCCAATCATCCTTCCAATCCAGAACACACGCTCTCAACATATCCTCGAGCGTCTGGATAGTCCTCTCGGACTGTCCGTCGGTCTGGGGATGAAACGCCGAACTGAGCTTAAGCTCCGAACCTAACGCATCCTGAAGACCTTCCACAATCTCGAAGTGAATCTCGGATCTCGATCCGAAATGATCGACTTCGGCACACCGTTCCGTCTAACGATACAGCTAACATACAATCTAGCTAAGCTCTCTACTGACTGCTCTTCTTCATAGGTAAGAAATGAGCAGTCTTCGAGAATCTATCTACAACTACCCAAATCGAGTCATTGCCCCTTCTAGATCGAGGCAAACCGATATGAAATCCATAGTGACAGCTTCCCACTTCCATACGGGGATATCCACCTCTGCATAAGGCCGGATGGTCGCTGCCGCTCGGCTTTCACCTGCTGACATACTAGACATCTAGACACATAATCCGCAACATCCTTCTTCATGCCGGACCACCAAAAATCTCTTCAGGTCTGATACATCTTAGTGTTACCCGGATGAATAGAGAATCGCGATCTATGAGCCTCCGCCAACACATGCTCACGGACATCTACTACATCGGGGACACAAACGCGGTGCTGAAATCTAATCACACCGTCCTCATCACGAGCAATGCCCGCCTTGCCTACTAACTCTAACAATCTAGGATCGGCTTTCTGCTGCTCAATCACCTCATCCAAGACTGAGGATCTAAGGGATAGCTGAGCTACAAAAGCCTGACACAACGATGGCTCTAACTCGGTCATAGAGCACGCTGCATCCTCCAAATCTTCCAATCCTGTGGAGCGAAGACCTTTTCCTACTAAGAGCATCCGCTACGACGTTCGCCTTTCCAGGAGGAGGATGAACTGGAAGTCGAAGTCATAGTCCTTCAAGAAACTCAATCATCTTCTCTGCCTCAGGTTTAATTTCTTTGGGAGAAAAGATAGCACAAGCTCTTGTGGTCGGTAAACACATCAACAAATCTGACACACGATAAAGATAGTGCAGATCTTGAGTTCTAGCAATCTAGAGCTCACTATGAAGGATATTCCTCTCAGCTCTGCTCTCAACATGACGAGAAGCCTAAGCTACTACCCTCTCTTGCTGCATGAGCACACAGCCTAAACCAATCCGAGATGCATCCGTATAATGGCAAAGCCTTCTAGACCACTGGGCAATACCAATACCGGAGCAGAAAGAAGTAAGCTTCTTAATAGCTGAATGCTGCGCTCACATGCCTCCGGACCATACAAACTTTCTCACCCTTTCTGGTCAGCTTTGTCATAGGGGCGGCGATGGATGAGAAACCCTCAATGAATCGCCGATAGTAACCAGCTAACCCAAGGAAACTACGAATCTCCGAAGGAGTCTTGGGAACATCCCAATCCATAACTGCCTGGATCTTGCTGGGATCACCAGCTACACCAGCGCCGGAGATAACATGCCCGAGAAAGTGAACCTCGCGCAACCAGAACTCGCACTTGCTGTACTTTGCATACAGTTGTGCTCACGGAGAACCTCTAACACTAACCTCAAATGCTGACGATGTGGTTCTCATCCGGAGAATAGACCAACACGTCATCAATAAACACAACAAAAAAACTATCTAAATACGGACTGAACAACCGGTTCATGAGATCCATGAACGCTGCAGGGGCGTTGGTCAATACGAAGGGAAGAACCAAAAACTCATAATGTCCATACGGGTTCTAAATGCCGTCTTGGACACATACTCACTCTTAATCTTCAACTGATGATAACCAGATCGCAAGTCAATCATGGAAAAGACTGATGCCTCTCGCAATAGTCAAACAGATCATCAATCCGAGGTAAGGGATACCTGTTCTTCACAGT
>CM024763.1:93560672-93625593 GCA_014218235.1 Colocasia esculenta | reverse complement strand
ACTTCAAGTGGGCATGTGTCGACAAACCAGGAAGTTCCCTTGTCGATAGAATAACATCCAGAACAAACATGCTACTGGAAGCACTATCTAAGCAGTAGTTGTCAAGAGATGAAATGTGCCTGTCGATAGATACAGGTTGCATGTCGAATCCAGCAAATCACCAATCGACAAATAAGGCCTTCCAACAACAGCATGGTTCTGGAAACCAGATTGAGCAGTAGCTATCAATAGCTATGAAGTGGCCCATCGACAGACGAAGAGAAAAAGTTAGATCCCTGGTCAGAAAACACTAGTGTCGACCTGACAGACACTTAGTGTCAACCTGATCAACAGGTAGAGTCGATCTGATCAACAGGCAAGTCGACTCCTGTGTATATCTCCAAAACTAGTCACTGAATGGAAACTAGTGTCGACCTCACTCTCAGCTAGAGTCGACCAGACTTGCAGCTTGTTCTTCAGGAACTTGCTCGGTAGACTTTGAGAGTCAACCTGTCTATCAAATAGAGTCGACCTATCTGTGACTTTTCTTTTCAGAAGCTTGCGTGGCAGTCTGGTAGAGTCGACCTATCTGTCAACTAGAGTCGACCTACTTTTATAAAAACTTGTAAACCTGTATGAATGAAGAGTAGACCATCAAACATGTCATTAACAATAAGATATGAAATGTTAAATATCAAAACATGTTGTTTGAGCATTATTGTGATATATTCAATATGTACAAATCATCAAAATTAAAATATGAGTGATGTTCATTGGTCATCATTAAGAGTTCCAATACACACTGAACACGAAGATCTCCCCCTTTATAATGATGACAAAACGAACTCAAACTTGGTCTCTTCATGCTCCCCTTGTCTGCAATTTCTCCCTCAACCTGCACTTCTCCAGTATTATACCTATGTACCAATCTCTCAAAAATTTCTTCTCCGATGCATACTCCAAAATTTCTCCCCTAATATCTCACCAGACTAAAATCTCCCCCTTTGACTCTCTGGAATATCTATTTTATTCTCCCCCTTTGACAACATCAAAAAAATAAGAGATGAAAAGTGTAATAGAAGGAGTTCTAAAATGAAGTGGTGAAAAGAGATGTTCAAGAATGATCAAAATAAATGAGGCAAAGTGATGATATGACATATGTGAGAATTATTATTGTTTGTGATTGTGCATGAAAGTTTAATCACAAGGACACACTCAACACAAAAGTATAGCAAAATATAATTATCTGAATGTAGTCAAAATAATGATACAAATGTGAGTTTACAGTAACCTATTTGAGTGAACAGAAGTATTCAACGAGGAAGTTAGAAGCTTTAAATGTATCATAATGTAGAATAAGAAATCTAAACTCAGTAAACATAAACTTTATTCAGGTCTGAAGCTTTTCTATCCTGTCTATTGGAATTTCTTTCATTTTAACTGGGAAAAGATACAAGAAAAATTAGTAAATCTCACTTTTCAGTGCAAGAGCTCACATTTATCAGATGCAAGATCTCCTGATTACTCAGTGGTTTAACTTTCATTATCTATACAGAGTTGAAAATTTTGTTTTCCACTTTTTGACGCGAAACAAATCACATTTAGGCGGAAATTGCCTGGTTACTCAGTGATTCAAGAATTGCATTGCTCTGTTTGTATCTTTCTAGATTGTTGTTCATTTTCTTTTAATGTTCTGTAGGATTTTGTTTGCTTTTACCAGAAAAAGTCATGACTACGAATATAGAAAGATTAACCTTAACATGTGTTAAAGATGAAGCTTAAAACTTGCACATGTAAACATTAATGTCACTCATGTTCCTACAAGTGTTTTGCAAATTATTTTAAAGACATTCAGTATTAAGATGGCACAACCTTGATATGAAAATGAATATTGAAATTAAACTCTAATGCATAATGAGTTATTTTCAATGTTTTAAGTCTCCTATATGAAAATAGCATCAAGACTAAAATTTTTTGAAAAATATGGGGCTTAAGATTGACAGCAAGTGTTAAAAATCCTGATACTAGATAAGAGAAGAAATGACAAAGAAAACACATTTCTGATATCAAATGACTCCCCCTATCATGTAGCTCCCCCTATCATGGTGAACAAGAAAATTGTTGAAGAAGGAAGAAGTCAGTGAAGTGAAATTAAATATCTGATATCAAAGTGAGAGTAGTATCAACAGGAATGTTTTATTGGAAGTCAAAGCTCCCCCTCACACAATTGCATATAAAGGCATTTGATACTTGGTGATGACATATGCTCACGCATAGTGAAAGTGTCCAGACAAGCCTGAGTTGTCTTTCTACAAATAACTATTTGATATACCAAGAATGCCAATGCAATGTGAGAAGTGGGAATTTATTTGCAAGAACAAGAAGGCTTTTATTTGATAAGCTCAAAGATTTTATTTACAAACAGAAAATGGAATAGATCAATGATGTGGAAGTTTGCACAAACCAAGCTCTCTCCTTAAGGATGAAAATCTATTTTCAGGAAGAGGTTAGTGAAAATATCAGCAATCTGTTTTTCAATTTCAATGAAGTTAAGCTCAAAATATTTCTTAGCAACCTCATCTCTGAGAAATAGTGCCTTATTTCAATGTGCTTTGTTCGTGAATGCTGAATGTGTTTTTAGACAAATTAAGAGCACTAGTGTTATCACACAAAATAGGAATACAACCCAATTTGTGATTATAGTGTAGGAGCTGATATTTCACCCAATGTACTAGAGTGCCACAACAACTAGCTACAACATATTCAGCCTCAGCAGTGGATAGAGCTACTGAATGTTGCTTTTGGAAGCCCAAGAAATTAGACATCCATCTAGATATAAACATAAGTCACTAGTACTTTTTCTATCAAGCTTACACCTAGCATAATCAACATCACAATAAGCAATTAAGTCTAAGTTGCAACCAGTGGGATACCAAATTCCAAGTTCACATGTTCCAACAGATATTTAAAGATTCTTTTGACAGCTAATATGTGAATTTCTTTAGGATTGGCTTGAAATCTAGCACACATGCACACACTAAATTGAATATCAGGTCTAGAGGGTGTGAGATAAAGTAGAGAACCAATCATACCTCTGTATGTTTTGATTTACTGACTTACCGAATGAATCTTCCTCTAATCTTACATTTATTTCCATTGGTGTGCTTGGGCTTGAGGTGCTAAGAGTCAAATCTTTTCAAAAGTTCTTTCACATACTTTGTTTGACTTATAAAATCCCTTCACTTGTTTGATGTACCTTCAATCCAAAAGAATTGTAAGTCACCCATCAAAATCATTTCAAATTCAGTTTTCATAAGATCAGCAAATTCAGTGCAAAGAGTTTTCTTTGTAGACCCAAAAATTATGTCATCAACATAGATTTGAAAAAGCAATGATTGATTATTGACAATTTTGTAAACAATGATTGGTCTACATTACCTTGTATAACCTTTATTCAACAAGAATGAGCTCAGGCGATCATACCAAGCTCTTGAGCTTGCTTAAGACCATAAAGAGCCTTATTAAGTTTGAAAACATGATTAGGAAATTTTGCATTTTTTTTTCAAAATCGAGAGCTTGTTCTACAAAAACATTTTCTTTGATGTAGCCATTCAAAAAAGCACTTACCACATTCATTTGATAGACTTTAAATTTCAAGGATGATAAAAAGCAAGAAATATTCTCACAGCTTCTAGTTTAGCTACAGGGGCATATGATTCTTCAAATCAATTCCGAAGTGTTGATTGTACCCCTTGGCAACTAGTCTAGCTTTATTCCTAACAACCTGCCCATTTTCCTTCATTAGTTTTCTGAATACCCATCTAGTAGCAATCACAAATTGATTACTAGGTTTGCGTACTAATTCACACAATTGATGAAGTTCATCAAGAATTGCATTGATGTAATCCTCACTGGTTAGAGCTTCATCAATAGACTTAGGTTCAATTGGGAAATTATTGACAGTGGGTCTTCATTGATTGTGTAATGACTTTCCTTATACGGTATGATTATACCAATCCACATCGATATAAAGGGCATCATTACAGTGGGACATTTACCCAACACTACACAATAGGCTGAGATGTACATAAATAACAAGGAAAGTACAATGAAATAGAAAGTAACTCTTATTCCATCATCATTCACATATATCCGCAGTCTATATAGTGAAGTAGTAAAGAAAGATCAATTGTCACATATACATGTCCATATGAAATAACATTGTTCATAACATTTTTTACATACTATGAAAAGAAAGTATATATGTAACTACACAGCGATCTCCACAAAGTATAGCTACTCCTCACGCTCGGAGTCGCTCCTCACTAAGTCCTCCTCAAGTACAGGGACACCTGTCTCACCTGTATGACAAAGCAACTATGCGTCTTCTAAAAGAAAGACTCAGCAAGCAATCTAAGGAACATCCTTACACACATCACACACATGCTATTCTTATAACACATAGAGAAAATACATGGTACATGCTTCATTTCACTTTAACGAAAAACATGAACAACCTACACATGCTTTCTACACATAATATATAACATGAATCATGGTTCCAAATTCTCTTCACTTCATTTCAAATTATACACAATTTGATCATGGGAATATGCACATAATAACTAGCAAACCTAGCATGATAAATAATCATTTTAACATGCATTTATAAACACTTATTCACATTTAAGGTTGCTATTTAACATAAAAAATATCACATTCACATGCTAGCACATTCACATAACACTATCACATATTCACATTTTCACATTTTACACATAATTTGTCGTGACACATAGTCCGAACCACCATAAAGGACACACATTCACAAACACATACCCATCACCTAGGCAATACAGTGACGAATCTTGGTAACTGCGTAGAACCGGGAGAAGCCCTCTCCACCCTAACCAGTGGTACTTGTCCACCTCCAAGATTTCATCCTAATGCCTATAGGATATCACATACACAATGAACATTCCTATAGGGACTTTACTATAGCACGGCTCCACAGCCTTCGATGGTAGCTGTGTCAATCTCAGCACAATTTACACATTATCACTAAAATCACATTGGTTTATTCACTTATGCACAATTTAATCTCTTTCACATGCACTTATAATAAACATTCATATCTCAGGGTTACAGAACTATACACTACAGTTCCACAGAGATAAATAATTCATAACAGAGCCCTAACATGCTGCAAATACTGAAATTTACATGATTTAACTCAAACATGTTACAATGGTTTAATTGACCTCTTAAGATACAAACAGTACTCACAGGTATCAAAATAGTACAAAATTTTATCACAGACTTCACACTGGTAATAATTTAAACAGATTCATGCTAGTTTAGCAAATTATTCAGTTAAACATAGTTTACAGCACAACAGTCGTTACTATCAGTTGTAAAACCTAAAACGGTAACCATAAGATCATTGAAAATTTCTGAACCCAAACATGGCAACAAAACTAATATTCTGAATTAAACACAGCCAAATCATACTTATTTTCCAATAAAAAAAATTAAACTAAATAATATCATGCTAAAAAAATAACAGAACCTCATGATATGACCTACAGACAATACTTACAAACCCTAATTTTTACATGTATATATCACTAGAAGTTCGAAATTCACAGCACAAAGATCACATTACAGTTCTGAAAATTCTGAAGAACTTGGCGGCAAGGGCCTTGCCGCCAACATGGGTTAATGGCACACGATGCTGCTGTTAACTAAGGAACTTGCAGCACAAGGTTCCGTTAACCTCTGTCTGCAGAACTGCTGACCGAACTCAAACAAAATGGAGAATTATGGGTTCTAGGACTCGAATAAAAATCCGTAAAGTCTTGAGACCTAAAGGACATGTCTAGCGATGTAATCCCTCAATTACTTGCCTATAAATAAATCTCTATTGGGATTATTTGGTCGAAGAAGTCCTCCTCGGCCAAGCCAAGAAGGTGCAGAAATCAACCCCGAATCAGCTCTTCACGCCAGGACAGAAGATCTTCTGGAGTCGGGGAAGCTTTAGAAACCTAAGGAGCTCCTTCCAGTCACAGTAGATTGCCGGAAGACCTCCCCAATCATCAGATCAAGCTTGCAAAAGTTCTGGTTTTGCACAAGAAAACCCTAGGTTCTTCTTATGAGCCAAAAGACCTAATTTGAGCAAAAAGTACTAGTTTTATAGGGCTAATGGTCGGGGTACACTTAGGGTTGGATTTCCTACCGTTAGGGATAGGTTTCATAATCAAGAACGGAGGGAGAAAACACAGCCGTTTTCAGATCTAGAATCGCAATGTAACGGGAGAATAAACGACCACTTTGCTGCCGTTAACAAGAAGTCACGTCCATCGATCTGGACGTCAATATGAAGTCAACGACATACTGGTTGTCGTCAACCTGCCCTTAATGTCAAGGGATGTGACGTTAACAAGGATTTTGGTAGAAAACAGAAAGATCAATTAACATACACACTATATAAATACATACAATATGCACTGCATTATTTAAATAGAATATGCACAAAATTAAATAAATACAATATGTACATAAATAATTATATTATATATACCTATACTTACATATGCACATTAGTAATAAATAATTATAATATGCACAAAATCAAATAAGCACATATGGACGAAATTCGAGGGCCTTACACCCTCTCCCCCTAAAAGAAAACTTCGTCCTTGAAGTTAGAAGGAAAATACAACCAAACAAATGTGGATACTTCTTCTTCATGGCATCCTCAAGCTCCCATGTAGCCTCCTCCCGCAAGAAATTACTCCATAACACCTTCACGGATGCAATACTATTCTTCGTGAGGTGCTGAACTTCCAGTCTAGGATAGCTCTGGTTGCTCTACATACGACAAGTCTGGCTTAATCTCCACTGGCTCGTGACTAATAACATGAGATGGATCTTCACGTATCTCTTGAGCATAGACACGTGAAAGACTGGGTGTACACTAGCTAACGCTGGGGGTTAAAGCTATCTCATATGCCATGCTGCCCATCCGCCTTAGAATCTCAAACGAGCTAATGAATCTTGGACTCAACTTGCTATGCCTGCCAAACCTTACAATGCCTCGGGTAGGCGAAGCCTTAAGAAATACATACTCGCCCACCTCAACTCCAAATCCTTCCTCATGTTGTTGGGGTAGCTCTTCTACCTTTTCGCACCGCAACCAACCTCTTCCTGATAAGCTGAATCTTATTCGAAGTCTCCTGCACCATCTCCGGTCCAACTAACTGCCTATCCCTGTCTCCTCCCACCACAAAGGAGATCTACAGGGCGCCATACAAACCCTCAAACAAGAGCCATGCTAATGCTTGCATGAAAACTGTTGTTGTATGCGAACTCCACAAGAGGTAGATGACGCTCCCAATCACCCTTCCAATCAAGCACGCAGACTCTCAACATATCCTCGAGTGTTTGGATAGTCATCTCGGACTGGCCATCTTTCTGGGGATGGAACGTCGATCTAAGCTTCATCTAAGAACCCAAAGCATCCTGAAGACTTGCTATAGCCTCTATGTAAACCTCGGGACTCGATAAGAAATAATGGACTTCAGCACCATGCAACTTCACAATGCTGCCAACATACAGCCTAGCCAAACTCTCCACGGACTGCTTCTTCTTCATAGGCAAGAAATGCGCCGTCTTGGAAAACGATCTACAATCACCCAAATTGAGTCATTGCCCTTTGTTAATCTGGACAAACTCGTCACAAAATCCGTAGTGATTGCCTCCCACTTCCATACAGGTATCTCCATCTTTGCATAAAGCCCGATGGTCGCTAACACTCGGCCTTCACCTACTGGCACACTAAACATCTGGATACGAACTCTGCCACATCCTTCTTCATACCTGACCACTAGAAAGATCTCTTCAAATCTTGGTACATCTTGGTGTTGCCTAGATGAATAGAGAATCTCGACCTGTGAGCTTCTGCAAGAATATGCTCACGAACATCCACAACATCAGGAACACAAACTCAGTGCTGAAATCTAATGACACCGTCCTCATCTAGGGCAATGCCTGCCTTGACCACCAACTCCTGAAGCCTAGGATCAGCTCTCTGCTGCTCAATCACCTCATCCAAAACTGTGGATCGGATAGCCAACTGAGCCACGAAAGCCTGACACAAATGTGGCTCTAACTCAATCATCGCACATGCTGCATCCTCAAGCATCTTCCAATCCTACCTAAGCAAAGACCTTTTCCTATTGAGCACATCCGCCACGACATTGCCTTCTCTGGATGGTACTAAAGCTCAAAGTCGTAGTCCATCAGAAACTCATCGACCTTCCTTACCGCAGGTTCAACTCCTTCTGCGAGGAGAAAAGAGACCTCAGACTCTGGTGGTCAGTGAAAATCTCGAACATGACACTATAAAGATAGTGTCCCTTGATCTTCAGTGCATGAACCACAGCCGCTAACTCCAAATCATGGGTCAGATAGTTACGCTCATGCTCCGTTAATTGGCGAGAAGCATATGCAACTACCTTACCATGCTACATCAACACACAGCCAAGACCTATCTGAGAAGCATCATAGTGATGGCAAAACCCTCTACACCATTGGGCAAGATCAACATGGGTGTAGATGTAAGCTTCTCCTTCAGCAACTAAAAACTACTCTCGCAATCCTCAGACCACAAAACTTAATGTTGGATCGAAATGGCACTAAGAATGTCCTAAGGGGGGGTGAATAGGACTTCTTCCTTTTAAAATTTTCTTCTGAAATTACACAACACGAAATAAACTTCTTAGAGCTTAGTGTGATGTGTGTGATTCAAGTGTAAACAAGGCGGAAACAGTCAGAGAAATGCACAAGAATTTATCCTGGTTCGGCCGTCCCACATGGAAGTCCTATATCCAGTCCTCAAGTCAACCACTTGAGATTTTCCACTAACTACCAACAAATTGGCCTTCTCTCACCCTTGAGAGGAATTACAAACCCACTTGCTTCCCAAGCAAGTCTTCCCTAATCAGGGGTACACTAGCTGCCTCATAAGGCCTTCCCTACACAGAAGAGGAAATGCAGAGAAACAGACTTCTACAGAATTACACAAGAGAATAAAGAACTTGTGTGTTTGCCTCAGTATTGAGAACAAACACAGACCTCAGAAGGATTAAAAGATCAAAGATGAGACTTGAATCCTATCTAAAAATGCAAGGGTGGACTTGAAGAAAATAGGCAATTACAGTTGCCACCCAACACACAACTTCGGAAGAACTTTATGAAGTAAAGCTCTCAGAATTGTGGCTTGCAGGAAAAAGGATGAGGAAAACATGAAGGATTCGAATGATGCTTTCAAGAGAGTAAACGCTTGTATGCGCTTGCTGTTGCTCTTTTCAAACTTGAGCTCCTTTTATAAACTTCAGAAAAATAGCCGTTTAGAAAATAGTCGTTGGAATTTGTGGCTGTTTGCAATCTGACCGTTTGGAGAGAATTCAGGATCCTTTGGTTCTTGAAATGTTTATTATCTAGAAGTTCTTCAGCTTACTTCTTTCCAAGGTCCTCAGAGTATGTGCAGTCTTCACTGCTAGAAAATAAGTTCTCTTCGGAATGGACTGTGACTGTGAAAGGAGCACTTAAAAATGTGCTCTAATAAATGCCTGCACAAAGACAAGACAAAAAGAAAGAGAACTCCATACCTTTGAGGTAGGTGAGTCAGAAAAATATAGAAAGAAGGTATGGAAACCTCGGATGCGGAAGCTTTTAGATAGAAAAAGTAGATAGGCAGACATGCTAAAAAGTAAGCAGGGTCTAGTGAGAGGTTGGTGAGACATGGTAGATGCCATGTGCTGAGAATCATAAATGCACTGTGTCTATTGTATCCAGCAAAGTCTGGAGCAAAGACCATGAGGCTCAGTCAGAATATTTCAGAAATAGTTTGCAGAGGATTATATGAATATTTTAGTACAATATGTCTTGTCATGTCAGAGAAATTAATAATATAAAATAATGACAAGTTGATGTACTAATAAGATATTGAAAGAAGTATGAAAATATTTGGAAATGAGCTTACATTAGATATTAAGCCTTAAAAGGATCAGAAAAGATGTAAGTACAAATATTAATAGTGAAGTCGAATGCTAAGTACAAACAATTCAACTGAAGAAATAGGAGTGATTCGAGTTTAGTAAAGAGAAGACCAAGTAATTCGACTTTTGAAAAAACAAGGCAGTTCGACTATAGCAGTGCGAATACTATGGAGATCAATTTCTAAAGCATTCGACTGTGCATTCGGAGATGACAGTCGAATCAAGTATTGGGTTTTGTAAGGCAGTCGACTGTACCAGTCGGAGATGACAGTCGAATATGACAGTCGAATATGACAGTCGAATTATGTATTAATTTTTTAAGCATTCGACTGTAACAATCGGAGTCATCAGTCGAATTATGTATTTGTGTGTGCACTTGGAAAATTTCTGGGTTGCTTGACTTTGATTATGAAGGAGTCGAAGTTAGCAGTCGAATTTAGTAGGACATAGGAAGAGCTGTGGACATAGAAAATTTTCTGGGCGAATAGAAATATGATTCTAATATGAATCTATATATATTATATATATATTATATAATATATTATATATAATAATATTATGATATGAATTTAACATTTTTACTTTGTAGGACATTTATTAAGAGTTTTGTCATAGCAAAATATGATTTAAGAAAATGTAAATTCCTTAGAGGTAGTTGCTCAATAATTCTCTCCTTCTTTGTTAATGAAATAAAACATAAAAGAGATAAATATATATATATAGATAGATATATAAGAGATATTATAAGCTTCTTTCTCTCCCCCTTTGTGGCATTAACAAAAAGGATAGCAAATCTAAGAAATTGTATAAGCAGGAAAGCAGATTGCATTCAGAAATAAAAGAAATACATAGCATAAAGTTCATGGCTTGGACATAGAACTTTGTAAGTACAGAGATCTAGGGAGCTTTGCACGAAAAGGGTGAATGAGCTCCAGAAGCTTCTGCGCATTCTATTCAAAGAAGTTGCTTTGGGAGGCTTGAATTGATACTTTGGGGATAGATGGAGAATTTGATATCTTGATAAAATGGATCCATAGGAATAGTTGCAAGTGGAGGAGGATCCGGAGAAGTGCAATGTGAAGGATTTTGAGTTAGTGCTGTGGGTGCAGTGGACTGAGGAGTGAGCTCTTGGGTTCTGGAGGAGGCTCAATAGAAAGAGTTGTGTGTAGGAGGAGTTGGTCTATAAGGGAAGATAGGATCACCATTTTTGACAAGTTTTGCTTCACTTTCCTCTTGAAGGTTTGGATTTGAGGAGAGGACACAAGGGGTCTCTTGGCTTTGGACTCCATCCTGGATTTCTCTCTTGTTGGGACTCCTCTACAGCTGCTGCCACTCCTACTGACTGCCTTTCCAACAAAGGCACTAGGCTGATGCTCAACTTGTGGTTAAAACACCCACCATTGTTAATTGTGACTCTTGCTCCAATTCTTTCTGCTGCTCAACCTACTGGGATTGGTCTTGTATAGACTGCTGGTTTTTAACTGTCTCTTCAGGTTCTGGTGCTTGAGGCTCTTGAACATGAACATGTTCTTCTTGCTACTGAGGGAAAATAGGTCCTGATGGCCGAGAAGTGCCCTGTTGGCACACTAACTGAAGTAGTAATAAATTTTCATCTGCTAACCTCATCAGTTAGACTGTCAAACTTGACATCAATAAATTCAATCTGCATTTGAAGAACTAAAAGATTTTCTTGTTGTTTGCCCAATAATCTATAATGGTGTGAAGACTGTTGCTACTCTCCCCTGAGACCTTGGCCGGGTCTCAAACTGAGAAGGAGAGAAGTGATGTTCTCTTTTTTCAAAAATATTATCTATAGGAATATCATCAGTGCTATTCCTTTTCCTCTTATATCTCTTAGAACTTCATCAATGGTTTCCTCATGAGCATCTGATTCAGGAAGGATGGAGGAAACATGAAATTGATCTTCTTGCTCTTGGATCTGAACTGGGGCTTCAGATCTAACTTGGACTTCTGGTTCTCTATTTTCTGCTGCTGGAACTTCTTCATGTTGAACTTCTTGAGAGGATAATGAGATGAGAGGTTCATCAGGAAAAAGTTTCATGATCACCTTCAGGCACTGAATCTTTTACCGAAAGATTTTGCTTCTTATTGACCAAGAGTAGTGGCTTCTTCTCAAGGTAATAATGCATATTTTCTCCTTGATGCCAACAGAGTTTTCTCCAGAAAAATCAACTGAGAATCTTTTTAAAGATCAGAGTGAGCAAGGATCCATAGGGAAAGGACTCTTGCGAATTCTTTGCAGCTATCATTCTTTTCAAAATAATTCCAGCCAAATTCACTTTGTGTCTCTGAATAGCCCAAAATAGCAGATTTCCATCTCTAGAGTGATAGATGAGTGGGTTCCTGCTCTAGGGGTCACAATGTTAGAAATCACAGAGTGGATCAGTTCTTCTTTTCGGCTGACAGGTCATTACAGACAGACCTTTCCTGCTAATAGTGGCCAAACTACCAACATTACCCAATTTCTACTTTTCTAAGGGTATAACTTCATTTAGCTTATGTCCGGAGTTTGGACATTCCAAATCTCAAACCAATAGTTCCCCAGAATAAATGATCTTGGTTCCTTTGACATAACTGAAAACAGTATTTCCAGATGAAACTTCCAGAGTTACTAGAAGTCTCTAACAGCATTCTCTACTAGGGTTCAGAAAACTGACAAAGCTTGGTCAACCAATGGCATTTAGGGTATCTTCTAAAGGAAAAAGGGTTTTCATTAATAAGGAGGGAAAAAGTAACTGACCCAAGATTTTAGGATGAAAGGTCGGGATTAAATGATTGACCGTTGACAGAAATAATACATTTAAGAGGATTTATCGAAGGGCCTTTTCAAAGATTTTACAGTAAGTCGAATTGTGTATTCGACTGCATCACTCGAATGCAGATTTTAACATGATTTGAATGCATTGTTTTCTACATAAGTCGAATGTCTGGGACTTAGAATTTTTCAGGATGGTTTCATAGACAATTCAAACAGCAGTATCTTAACAAACAATTCAAGTGTCATTTTATTATATTTTTTTGGAATTTCAATCAGTATTACACAAATATTTCTCTTCTAATAGATGTGAATCTATCCTCAGGAAGAGGTTTTGTAAAAATATCTGCAAGTGATTTTCTGTAGAGACAAAATCAAGTAAAATATTGCCATTACTTACATGGTCCCTGATGAAGTGATGTCTACCTCATATGCTTGGGTTGAGTGTTGGATATGATTCTTGGTCAAATTTATTGCGCTTGCATTGTCACACAGCATAGGAATTTCTTGGAACTGATGACCATAGTCTTCAATTGGTGTTTGATCCACAAGAGTGAGTACGTGCAACTCCCAGCTGCAATCTATTCAGCTTCTGTGGTTGAGAAAGCTACTGAGTTCTGCTTCCTGGAAGACCAAGTATGAAGCACCCTGCAAGAATTGGCAAGTGCCACTAGTGCTTTTCCTATCTATTTTGCATCCAGCATAGTCAGCATCACTATATCCAATTAACTTGAATCAGAACATCTGGGAAACCAAAGTCCAATTACTGGTATTATAAGATATCTAAAATTTCTTTTAACAGTATGAACATGTGATTCTTTGGATCAGCTTTGGAATCTTGCACATAAACAAACACTGAACATTATATCCGGTCTAATAGCAGTAAGATAGAGTAGTGAACTATCATTCCTATATAGATTTTGTCTACCTTTTTTTACAAGAGGATCACCATCTAACTTAAGCCTGAGCTCATGGGGGTTCCTAGTGACTTACATTGTCAAAACCATATTTAGAAAGTAAATCTGAAATGTATTTGGCTTGAAAATGTGAGTCCCTTCCTTGGCTACTTGATTTGAAACACAAGAAAATAATTTAGCTCACCCATCATGCTCATTTCAAATTCACTAAGCATTAGATTTTTAAAGAATTTACAAAGTGATTCATAGTAAGCCAAAGATAATGTCATCAACATAGATTTGCACAATTGAAGATTCCATCTAAAATTTCTTTATAAATAATGTGCTATCTACTTTACCTCTTACAAAGTCATGTGATATAAGATAAGCACTTAATCTTTCATACCAAGCTCTAGGAGCTTGTTTCAAGCCTATACATGCTTTCTTTTAAACGGAAAACATGATTAGGATAAGTAGTATCTTCAAAACTTGGTGGTTGCTAAACATATACTTCTTTTTTAATAAAACTATTCAGAAAAGTACTTTAACATCCATCGAAATAATTATATTAAGAGAACAAGCTATGCTAATAAAATTCTGATTGCCTCTAAATCTAGCTACTGGAGCATAGGTTTCATCAAAGTCTATGTCTTCCTCTTGGGAATATCTCTGAGCAACAAGTCTGGACTTGTTTCTAGTAATACCCCTGATTCATCCATCTTTTTCTGAAAACCCATTTGGTTCCAATAACTGGATGGTCAGTAGGTCTAGGTACAAGAGGTCCAAACCTCACTGCGTTGGAGCTAATTAAGTTCCTTGCATAGCAAGGATCCAAGAGTCATCACCCAGTGCATCATGATTGTATTAGGCTCAATTGTGAAACTAAGGGAGAAAAATCACAAGGAATTTGCATACCTCTTGTTTCTTACCCTATCTGAGGATTACCAATGATATTTTCTCTAGGATGATCTCGGTGGTACCTCAATTCCCTAGGTAGCCCTTCTTGTGGTTCTTTCTTGTGTGAGATCTTCTAATGGGGGATATTCATTTCTTCATCTTTGCCTCCTTCTTTAAGAGAAGTCTTTTCTAAATCATTGCAAAGATCATAAAACACACTCTTCTTCTTTTCTATCAGTTTGATAGAAGGGTTAGTTTCATCAAATAAGACATGCACAGATTGTTCTATAGTTAATGTTTCCTATTGAATACCTTATAACTTCTAGGTCTTGAAATATATCCTAACAGGAAACCTTCATCACTCATAGCATCTATTTTTCGTAAATTATCCTTACGATTATTTAAAATAAAGCACTTAAACCAAAAGGTCGAGATGACTGATGTTGGGCTTCTTTTCCTTGTAGAGTTCACATGGAGTCTTCTTTAGAATGGGTCTGATCATGCGCACCTGTTGAGATGTAGCAGGCTGTAGTGACTGCCTCTGCCCAGAAATATTTTGGCAAATTATACTCATTCAGCATTGTTCTAGTTCATATTCAGCAGTGTTCTGTTCTTTCTTTCTGCTACTCCATTCTACTGAGGGTTCTTGGTGCTGAGAAGTTGTACTCAATCCCATTTCATCACAGAACTTCATGAATTCTCATTCTTGAATTCACCTCCATGATCAGATCTAATGCATGTAATCTGGAATTTCTGAAATTTTCTAAACTATTTTGCTGAACTTCAGAAATGCTTGAAAGGCTTCAGATTTGACTTCTAGAAAAGACACCCAAGTGTACCTTGAGTAGTCATCAACTAATACATAGCCATAGACTTTACCTCCAAGACTAACTATCCTCATAGGTCCAAATAAATCCATGTGAATTAACTCCAAAGGCTTGGAAGTTGTAACAATTGTCTTCTACTGAAATGAGGTCTTGGTCTGTTTTCCTTTTGCACAAGCTGAACAAATTCCAGATTTGTTGATTCTCATTTTGGAAAGACATTCAACCAGATCATGCTTCATTAATTTCTTGATTACTGAGGTGCATGCATGACCAAGTCTTCTATGCCACAAATCAAACTCTTCACTTTTGGTGGTTGCAAGACATAGTTTACTTCCTTCAATTCTGCTAGTTGCAATGTATATAAATTCTTTATTCTTTGAGCTTCGAACACAATCTTGTTACCTTTTTGACTAATACTTATCAGATTATGCTTCAGACCTTCTACATACATGACATCTTCAATTAGGTTCTTTTCCTTAGTACCAACTATTCCACACCCTAATACTTTTCCTTTTCCGTTATCACCATATGTGACTTGACCACTTTCTTCTCTAAAACTTGTGAATAACTTCCTATCCCCTGTCATATGCCTTGAGCATCCACTATCCAAATACCATTTGGATGCCCTCAGCCGACCTGCAAACAAAATCAGGTTGTAACTTTTTGTAGCCAAATTTTCATGGGTCCTTGATGGTTAGTTTTAGGAATCCATCTCAAGTGTCTAGTGATGCATGTGCTAATGATGTGTCCTAATTGATTACAGTGACTGCAACATAGATCAAAGGCATTCTTCTTATTATTGTTGAATTTCTATTTTTGTCTATACACATGCTAATTTATCTTTTTAGCATTCTTTATTTGTTTTCTACTACAAATTTAGGTGTTGGATACACTTTAGGATGAATAATATTTTCTTCATTTGTAGGAGGTGTGTATCCTAATCCATTTTTTCCTTCCTATTCTAGAGCCTTTTATATTAACAAATAAAGAACTTTTGCAGTTAGAATCTTTTCTATGGTGGCTTTTAGATATTATTTTCCTCTTGCAATTTTTCTTCAATTTTGAGTTCCTTAATATTTGATTCTATTTCCAAAATCTTGCTGTTTTTATTTTTCAAATCTTCGCACAGCAGTTCATTAGTTCTTTCAGTTTCACTTAAACTTTTGTTTAACCTTTCTGGTTCATTCTTAAGAAAGGTATTAGCCTTCTCTTGGTTTAGTAGATTAGTTTAACAATTTTCATTGTTTTACTACTGTTTTATAGTTTTCATAGAGGTCATTGAAAGCATCTTCAAGCTATCAGAATCAGATTCAGAACAGGAAGTAAATGAGGTTTCTGAGTTTACCTGTTCTAGTCCTCCATGAGGGCTAGATTAAATTCGCAAGATAGGATGAATCAATTTAGGGCTTTTAGGGGCAAACGATGCCTAACATGCATCAGTTCCTACAGTAAAATCTCGTGTCATGGGGTTGAGTATACAAAGAGATCAAGAGTTAAGAAGAGGGTTCGGGGTCATGTTAGTTGCAGAACATAAAAAATCAAGAACGACAGATATGCTCGATGGAAAATTATGAAACTAAAGGGCTTTTGTTCCTAATAGACGAGACATCCTACAGAAAAAGTTTCAAGGTTTATGCTTGTGAGAATGCCTACCTTTGATCGTTTTCCTCTTCTAGGGTTAAGACTTGAAGAACTCAGGGTAGAACTTGAGAGATCCTTCCTCTCCACGAATTCTCCTCCTCTTGGCCTCTCCTCCTGGGCCAGGAAGCTCTGGCACGAGCTAGGGCCGGCCATTAGGGTTTAAGAGAAGTATTTAAGCTTCTCCCTATTCCCTTTCCTAGTTTAAGCCCAACTCCTATTAAATTCCGAATTTCCTATTTTCCTCTCCCCTTTTCAAGCAAGAGATCTCCTATTTGGGTTGGGAGAGAGAGGATTTCGTGGCCAATCAATGGGGTAGGTTTAGGAATCCAATTCTAACTCAAACTAGCTATTTAATGTATTAAATATCTCTTTTCTATTTTAGTAATATTTTAGTTACGAATTTTAGGTATTTATCTATTATTCCCCTTTTTAAAATCTCCAATTTAGCCCACTAATTTCTAATGGGTCCATTAATATAGCCCATTAGTTATTTTCATTTGATGGGTTTTATTTAATTCTCTTTTCTTTGATTTTCTATTTGCTTTTATCTTTATTATTATTATTTTATTATTATTATATTTATTTATTTATTTTTTGAAAAATCCAAGTTGCTACAACAACAACACACTGGTTGTCGTCAACCTGCCCTTAACGTGAAGGGATGTTGATGTTAACAGAGATTTTGGCAAAAAATTGAAATATCAATTAACATACATACACTATATAAATACATACAATATGCACTGCATTATTTAAATACAATATGCACAGAATTAAATAAATACAATATGTACATAAATAATTATATATATATACATATACATATATGCACATTAGTAAATAAATAATTATAATATGCAAAAAATCAAATAAGCACAATATGGATGAAATTCGAGGGCCTTACATATTGCATTCAGAAAAAATGATCTAGTTCTAACTCTATCATGCACATTACCAACTACATTCTCAATTGGATGATCTCTTAGAAATCTATTTTTAGGAATTATCTCTTGAGGTTCATTCAGTCCTGGAACAATATTACCTGATCCACTTGTGGTAGGTGACTGATTGTCCATATTTTCAAATGGATCTTCATCCTCTTCAACAGTTGGTGAAAATTCAACAATGAAGTCATCTTCTTCATTACTTTGAGGAACCCTACAAAATGTAGAGTCATCAGTTTGATATGAATTTTCATCAAAAACTACATGTGGAGATTCTTCCACATTTTTATTCTTGAGAATGTAAACTTTATAAGCTCTTGAAATTTCAGAATAACCAAAGAAAATGGCTTCAAGACTTTTGGCATCAAATTTATCAAGATTTTCTTTATTGTTGTTATATACAAAGCACTTCCAACCAAAAATTTTAAAGTATGATAAAGTTAGCCTTTTGTTTTTCAAAAGTTTATAGGGGGTTTTTCTTATTTTTGGTCTGACCAATGCTCTATTCAGGATGTGATTTATTGTGTTCACAGCTTCAGCCCAGAAGGATTTGGTCAATTACTTTCTAGAAGCATGGATGTAGCCATTTCCACAAGGGTTCTATTCTACATTTCCACAACACCATTTTGTTATGAAGTTCTTATATAAGAAAATCTTTGGAATATGTTCAGTTTAGCACATAAATAAGCAAAAGTTTGCTTTCAAATTCTTCCCCATGATCAGTTAAAATGGATTTGATTTTATGTGAAAAACCCATTAAGGTTGTGGTACAAAATTTCTTGAATTCTTGACAAGCATCACTTTTGTGGGATAGAAAGATGACCCAAGTGTATCTAGTAAAATCATTAATGATTACAAATCCATATCTTTTGGCACTAAGACTGAGAATTCTAGTTGGCCCAAAAAGGTCCATATGAAGTAATTCTAGTAGCTTAGAAGTAAGTACATCATTGAAAATTTTAAAAGATTTTCTGGTTTGTTTTCCTTGAGCATATGTCCACAAAGTTAATTTTCAACATTTGGAAAAGATTCAGGAAGTCGTTTAACAAAATTTAGCCTTAGAGTTTATTTATTGTGTTCAAACTTGTATGACCAAGTCTTTTGTGTCATGTCCATGCTATTTCACTCTTATTAGCAACCAAATAGTTGTTTTCAGCAAGGTTTTATCAATATTGATCATGTAGACATTGTTTTCTCTGTTTTCAAAGAATTTTATTTTTTCTGATGAAGAATCAAGAATTTTGTGATTCTAATTCAATGACAACTTTGTGACCATTGTCACACAATTGGCTAATGCTCAAAAGATTATAATTCAAACCATCAACTAACAGAACATTTACAATTGAGTTTAAGGAGGATTTACCAACCTTTCCAGATCCAATTATTTTTCCTTTGTTTTACCTCCAAAACTAACAGATCCTGATTCCTTTTCAATCAGCAATGAAAACTATGTTTTGTCTCCAGTCATGTGTCGTGAATACCCACTATCAAGAAAACACACATTGGAGCTGGGTGTACGACCTTGCTGCACAAATGAAATCAGGGAAGAAAATATTTTGGTACCCAAACATTGTTGGGACCATCAGTTTGTTTGGTAAAAATAATAAGTCTTTTCTGATCACACTTGATTTGTTTGGCTTGTTTGGTAAAAATAATAAGTCTTTTCTGATCCACACTTGATTTGTTTTTGGCTTTTGTTTTATTTTAGAAATGTTTTTCCTTTTTGGTATTTTAACATTCTGATTTGAAATGAACACACTAGTATTTTTCCTTTCATGAGCAGGGAAATTATGCGTTGTAATGTGATTGTTTGTGTATGGAAATCCAAATGAAAAACTCTGTTGATTTCCTGGAAACATTAGATAGAAAGATTGTGAATGGTACCAATGAGGATTGTGATACCATTGATTCGAAGACTTGATCCAATTGGATTGATATGAGGTCCTGGATCTCCAATAATGATCATGAAAGTGTGTGTTTTTATATTTTTATAATTTTTAAAAATTTTATTTGAATTTTTGTGAAACATTCTCTTGTTGTTCAGAAACAGATAGGTCGACCTATGATGAGGTAATGTCGACTCAGTGACCACAGCTTTCAACTTATGGTCAACTGGTGTCGACCTCTCAACAACATGTGTCGACTTGTGTTGTTTCTTCTGATTAAAAATTTATTTTTATTGGATTTTTTATTGTTTCAGATGTTTTCTTTGACCCTTGTTATTTTTCTTTTTTAGACTATAACTTTTGACAATTTTATCAAAGGAATTTTTGAAGGTTTTTCTATCTTTTCAACAGGTTATTTTTCACTGATTTTTCTAGGGTGAATCCTAGTCCATGTTTTTCAACATTCATTCTTAGTCCTAACATTGCATCAGATTTTATTTTCCATTTGTTAAATTTTTTATCACTTGTTCCCTTTCAGCCAGCAACTTCTTACGTTTATGAATTTCATCAACAGCTTGTTGCTTTCTGTTTGTTGCAATTTCATTTTCTCATAATGATTTACCGGCTCACTGTTAGCCTTTTGAGATGCAATTTTGAATTCATCCATTTCATTCAGAAGTTCTTCCTTCCTTTATTAAGTTCAAATATTTCATTTTCAAGTTCAGATATTCTTTATTTAAGAAGTATCATGCATGGCATTTTCAGTTTTCTTTTTCAGATGTTTCTTTTTTTCTTATTTTAGAATATTTTTCTACCAAAGCAGCATATGCATCTTCCCAATCTTCAACAGTGTATTGTTCGAAAGAAGAACTTACCTTTCCATCACTGCTATTAGCCATAAAGTATAACTCCTCATTTTCTGAGCTTGAGGAGTTCTCTTCTTCATCCTCACTTTGGTCTTCATCCGACCAAGTTGCTATCATGGCTTTTCGTTTCTTCTTATATTTGTCCTTCTTGACCTTAAGACACTCACCCTTCATGTGTCCTGCCTTGTTGCACCTGTACCAAATAACACCTTCATCAACTTTTTGATTTCTGCCATCATTAAAGTTTGAAGAAGTATTCTTTTTATCAAAGGACTATTTTTTCTTTCCATTGAATTTTCCTGTTCTTAATTTTAAAAATTTTCTGAATTGCCTAGTCATGAGGGCAAGTTCATACTCATCAGACCTAGACTCTTCAGAACTTGATTTTTCTTGACATTTCTCTTTGTTGCTTGATGAAGCCTTAAGTGCTACTGGTTTAGCTTTAAGCATATGTTCATTGGTTCTTTTCAGATTTATTTCATAAGTCATTAAAGACCCTATGAGTTCATCCAAAGAAATTTTAGATAAATCCTTAGAATCTTCAATAAGTGTTGCCTATGTGTGCCAAATAGATGATAGAGAGCGCATGATTTTCTTACAAGATCAACATCAGTGTACTCTTTACATAGTGCCTTCAATCCATTGATGATTGTCATAAACCTGGCAAACATTTCAGAAATTGACTCATCAAATTTCATAAACAAAAACTCATATTCAGAAACAAGTATGTTTGATTTGGTTTCCCTAACTTCAGATGTTCCTTCCTACATTAATTCAAGCTTATCCCACATTTCCTTAGCAGATTTACACATGCATGTTCTTGATTATTCTTTAGGGTGAACTGCACACTAAGCTTGTTCATGACACTATAGTTAAGAGTAGCTTTTGTATTTTGCACTCTAGTCCAATTTTCCTCATCTCCCTGATTTCATAAGGACCCTTAAAACTATTTTCAGATTTCATAATTTTGAGCCCTTAAGAAAACTTGCATGCGATTCTTCCATTAAGAGTAATCAGACCCATCAAAAAATGGTGGTCTATTAATGGAATGGCCCTCAACTACAAATCCTCGAGAATCCATACGTCAAAATAAGAGATAGTGCGACGACCCTCTTTATACCAGTACGATTATACCAATCCACATCGGTATAACGAACGTCATCACAGTGGGACATTTACCCAACACTAGTACACATGGTTGAGATGCTCATAAATATAGATAAAGAGTAGCGGAAGTAAAAGAACTACTTGTCATTTCATTTCATCATCCATATTTAACATACATGGTTCAAATAACAATTTTTAAGAGAAATAGAGTCCACATAAATAAAATACTAAAATCAGATTACATAGCTTGTCCACAATTACATAATAGTTCTATTACATTGCCTCAACTACATACTATGAAAGCAAAGTCACAACGTCGACTCCACCATGCTACTCGCCATGCTCGGAGCCACTCTCCACTGTCTCCTCCAAAGGTGTCGGGTCACCAACTAAACCTGTACGCCGAAGCAAGGAGTGAGTCTAAAAGACTCAGCAAATAACTCCATACACATTATTTATGCATACATCACAGTAGGTTCTACATTCCAATTCACGAAGTAAAACATATAGCATGCTTGTACGTTGATAAGAGACAACCTATCATGGTATTTCTACAAAATTTAAAACATATGGTACATGACTTAAGACATTCCAAAATAAATATTCTATCACATGCTTACTACTCATTAATCACATTAAGCTACAACATGATAGGAACTAACATGGGATTCTTACATGCATAAAAGGAAACATTCCTATCATGGTTTCTACACATTCTTGCACATGCACACTATCATTTCATACACTTTAAGGTTGCTGTTATAACATTATTTCACATTAACATATCATGGATCACAATTTCACAATCTAACACATTGGCTTAACATGTTTACACAATTACATATTCACATAGTTCTCTTTTTGCACATTGCACGTTTACACATATTCACACTACACAATTTACACATATTCACATTCACATTTCACAATTTAGTGTCGTGACACATAGTCCAAACCACCATTAGAAGGACACATCACATAACACATACACAAAAGTGCCACCTAGGATACACAGTGACGACTCTTGGACTGCGCAGACCGGGAGAACAAGTCTCCACCCTAACCAGTGGTACTTATCCACCTCCAGGATTTCATCCTAATGCCTTAGGATCTTAACACATTGAACCTTACCATGGGGACTTTTCCATGGTATGGTTCCACGGCCCTCTATGGAAGCAGTGTCACACATGGCACATTCTTACACATTACACATTCCGATTTTAACACACATATTACACATGATATACACATGTCTTTACATTTTATCACTTATACACATGACTCTATTTTCCTATTCATGATACTACTGCTGACAGAAAATCAAACATTTATTAACTTACACTAATCAGGTTGAAACATACATAATCAATCATGTTCATATTAGCATGCGTTGAACACTCGTTTTCGCATAGAAATTTCATAGAGCACTCTAGAGTTATCCAAATAACATGAGATTTAACCACAGACTAATTTCAGGTATATGATCACACATGCAAATTTTTATATTTTTTTGAGTCATATTACATTTACATAAATTAAAACATTCAATCTCATGCCATTTATAATTCAATTTATCATGGAACATAACATGAATGTTCGATTTGACCATTCACAGGTCTGTACCTATGATTCATAATGTCACAGAATTTTTTCCCGAAATTTTTGCACAACATGTAATTTTACGAAGTTTTAAAACAATTTAGGCATGCTCTCTATTTTCTAATACAAAAATTATAACAAGTTTCATAATCATGGAAAATCCCAAATTTTCGGGACATGGACTATCATGCATTTAAATCATCTAAAAATTTTATGGTAGTCAAATTACACATGGATCATGCAAACAGTAAGCTACCATACCCATGATCTTCATTTCACATGCATTTCACATAATTCTAACAACTTAGATAATCACAGAAAACTATAAAAGTTTCACAAACACATTCCATTAACTATATTACATAACATATAGTGTTTACAATATATCCTTATGCGAAAACACATCGGAATTTATCATATAGGAGGAGAAACGACTCACTGTTCTATCCTGAATAACTTAACGACATAGTCTGGCCGCTAAGGGGATTAACGACAATATCGTTGCCGCTAATCAAAGAGCTTGACGGCAAGGGATCTTGCCGTCAAGTTCCGGTCTGTGCAAAAAGACAGACCGAGCTCCAAATACAAGAAGAATGGGGGAATCCAGGACACGATAAAATCTCATAAAATGATAGAAACCTCCTGACACATACGTGGACGAAGTGTATGGGTTACTTGCCACTTGTAAACTCCAAAGGATCAAAGTTGTCGTTGAAGCTCTCCTTGGGCAGTCCTAAGAAGCCTCCAAAACACCTTCTCTCCGTCTACTGTGGTGTTGTAGCGTCCAGTCCGAGGTCGGGGAAGCCTCCTCCTATGTCCAAGCTAGCTTCTAGTCGCTGTAGATCACCGGATGAAGCTCCAAACCACCGGATCTGAGCTCTCAAGGCTCAGGTTTTCTCACAGGGCTTAGGGTTTCTCTCCTTCTCCTTGCAAAGAGCCAAGAGAACGTATTTGGGTTGCAAAGAGTGGTTTGTTTATCGGAGAGAGACCTCTCAACTCACGGAGGGGTTGATGAGAAGGCTTGAGAGCTATTGGGGACGTCTCCCCAATGGTTGAGGTAGCTTGCCCTCGAATTTCAGGGTCTGCAGCGCATGCATGTCTGTGATATTACGTCCACATCGATGGCCGTTTATTTAAGTATTAACATCCAACGATATGGACGTTGACTATCATGGACGTCCAACATGTTGACGCCATTGGCCCTTCGGCCAGAACTTAAAAACATGCAGAAACCATGCGTACGATGTATATATATATGGTATAGTATACACACCATCACACATGCAAACATACAATATTTATAACCTATTTACACACATGCTACATAAGTATCACTAGATAATATAATTTACATAGATATCTACATATGCATATACAAGTTACACACAAACATGAATTCACATAAAATAGAATAAAATGACAAACAAATTCGAGGGCCTTACACCCTCTCCCCCTTAAGGAAACTTCGTCCTCGAAGTTTAAACAAAACTACTCAAACAAATAGGGATACTTCTTCCTCATCGCATCCTCAAGCTCCCAAGTAGCCTCCTCTCACGAGAAGTTCCGCCATAAAATCTTTACCGACGTAATACTCTTGTTCCGGAGATGCTGAACCTTCCGGTCAAGAATAGCTACTAGTTGCTCCACATACGATAGATCTGGTTGAATCTCCACTAGGTCGTGACTAATCACATGAGATGGATCTCGGACATACTTCCTGAGCATAGAAACGTGGAAATAGGATGAACACTAGCTAAAGCTGGGTAAAGCTAGCTCATATGCCACACTGCCCAATCGTCTGAGAATCTCATATGGGCCAATGAATCTAGGGCTTAACTTGCTATGCCTGCTAAACCTAACTACACCACGAGTAGGTGATATCTTAAGAAGACATGCTCACCCGCCTCGAACTCTAGAACCTTCCTCCTGTTGTCGGCGTGGCTCTTCTGCCTATCATGCGCCGCAACAAGCCTCTTCCTAATCAACTGAATCTTATCCGAAGTCTCCTGAACTAACTCCAGACCGATCAACTGCCTATCGCCTGTCTCCTCCCAACATAAGGGAGATCTATAGGGCCTACCATACAACGCCTCAAATGGAGCGATACCAATACTCGCATGAAAGCTGTTGTTGTATGCAAACTCCACTAAAGGTAGATGACGCTCTCAATCATCCTTCCAATCCAGCACACACGCTCTCACATATCCTCGAGCATCTGGATAGTCCTCTCGGACTGTCCATCTGTCTGGGGATAAAACGCCGAACTGAGCTTCAGCTCCGAACCTAACTCATCATGAAGACCCTTCCACAATCTCGAAGTAAATATTGGATCTCGATCCGAAATGATCGACTTCGGCACACCATGCAATCTAACCACACTACTAACATATAATCTAGCTAAACTCTCAACCGACTGCTTCTTCTTCATAGGTAAGAAATGCGCAGTCTTCGAGAATCTATCTACAACTACCTAAATTGAGTCATTGGCCCTTCTAGATCAAGGAAACCCGAAACAAAGTCTATAGTGATAGCTTCCCACTTCCATACTGGGATCTCCATCCTTTGCATAAGGCGGATGGTCGCTATCGCTCGGCCTTCACTTGTTGGCATACTAAACATCGAGATACATAATCTGCCACATCCCTCTTCATGCCAGACCACCAAAATGACCTCTTCAAATCTTGGTACATCTTAGTGTTACCCGATGAATAGAGAATCTCGACCTATGAGCTTCTGCTAACACATGCTCACGGACATCTAGCAAGTCAGGGACACACACTCGGTGATGGAATCTAATCACGCCATCCTCATCACGAGCAATGCCCGCCGTGCCCACTAGCTCTATTAGTCTATGGTCGGCTTTCTATTGCTCGATCACCTCATTCAAAACCGAGGACCTAAGAGATAACTGAGCTACAAAAGCCTGGCATAGCGATGGCTCTAACACAGTCAACGCGCAAGCCGCATCCTCTAACATCTTCCAATCCTGCTGGAGAGATGGTCTCTTCCTACTCAGAGCATCCGCTACGACTTTGCCTTTCCAGGGTGATACTGAAGGTCGAAGTCATAGTCCTTCAAGAACTCAATCCATCTTCTCTGCCTCAGGTTTAATTCCTTTTGGGAGAAAAGATACATCAAGCTCTTGTGGTTGGTAAACACCTCAAATCTGACACCATAAAGATAGTGCCTCCAGATCTTTAGTGCATGAACCACTTCTGCAAGCTCCAAATCATGAGTCGGATAGTTCTTCTCATGCTCCTTCAACTGACGAGAAGCATATGCCACTACCCTTCCTTGCTGCATTAGCACACAGCCTAAGCCAATCCGAACGCATCCGTGTAGATAGCAAAACCCTCTACACCGCTCGGCAAGACTAACACCAGAGCTGATGTGAGCTTAGTCTTCAACAATTGAAAACTACTCTCACACTTCTCACTAGACAAACTTCACACCCTTTCTGGTGAGCTGTGTCAATGGGGCGGCGATGGACGAAAATCCCTCAATGAATTGCCGATAGTAGCCAGCCAAACCAGAAAACTACGAATCTCTGAAGGGCTCTTGGGTGTCTCCCAATCCATAACTTCCTGGACCTTTGCTGGATCAACTGCAACACCAGCACCAGAGATAACATGCCCGAGGAAATGAACCTCACGCAACCAGAATTGCACTTGCTAAACTTAGCAACAGCTTATGCTCATGAAGAACCTCTAACACTACCCTCAAATGCTGACAGTGTGTGGCTCGTCTGGAGAGTAGACCAGCACATCATCAATGAACACTGCAACAAAGCTATCTAATAAGGCCTAACACCCTGTTCATGAGATACCATGAACGCTGCAGGGGCGTTGGTCAACCCGAAAGGAAGAACCAAAAACTCATAATGTCCATAACGGGATCTGAATGCCGTCTTGTACACATCCTCACTCCTAATCCTCAACTGATGATAACCAAATCGCAAATCAATCTTAGAGAAGACTGATGCATCTTGCAACTGGTCAAACAAATCATCAATGTGAGGCAAGGGATACCTGTTCTTCACTGTCACTTGGTTTTGCTTTCTATAATCGATGCATAACCTATGTTTCCATCCTTCTTCTTTACAAATAAGACAGGTGCGCCCGAAGGGGAAACACTAGGGCGAATAAATCCCTTATCTAGCAACTCTTGCAACTGCCTCCTTAACTCGGCTAACTTCGCAGGTGCCATTCGATATGGAGCCTTTGAGATAGGAGAGGTGCCCGGAAGCAACTCTATGGTGAACTCTATCTCTCTATCCGGTGGGAATCCAGATAAATCATCAGGAAAAACGTCTGGAAAGTCCTGCACTACCTCGATCTCTGCAATAGTAGGTGACTCATCAGCCTCAGGTACTAACACCACGCTGGCAAGAAAAGCGTCACAACCCTTGTTTACCATGCGCATCGCCTTCATTGCAGAGATGACTAACTTTCCTGCCAAGTTCCTTGGCAAGGGATGAGAGAACTCATCCTCACCAGGAATGCGGAAAACAATCCTCTTTCCACGACCATCTACTAACGCATAGTGCTCCTCTAGCCAATCCATACCAAGAATAGCATCTAAGTCCTTCATCTTTAGCAACAAGAAACGCCCTTCTAGGACTCTATCCTCAATGCACACAGGTAACGACAAAATACACTTCCTAGTCGATACTGTACCCGCAGGTGTGTGCACAGACAAAGGGACCTCTAACTCCTCAGACTCTATGGCTGACTCTAGAACTAACTGCCTAGCGAACCGCTCGTAAATGAATGACTGAATGGCACCCGTATCAAACAAAACCCGAGCGTGCACGCCTAGAAGTAAAATCGTACCTTCGGTGACATGCTCCGCCTGCTCGACATCCTCTCGTGCTAGAGAAAACACTTGAGCTGGGGCTCGAGGCCTTCCTGGTCTTCCTGTAGCTGGTGCTGCTGCTGCTATCGCTGCTGGGGCTGGTGCTCCGCGCTGGACTCCCTGCTGAAGTCTCGGACAATCCTTGATCTTGTGGTCGCGACTTGTGCACTTCAAGCATTTCCCCGCAATCATCCAACACTCCGTACCACCATGTGTCTTCCCGCAATGAGGACACTCCTTCTTCACACCAGGGGAACGTTGAGAAGGTACCTGTGCATTGGTGGTTTTTACCGGACATTGTGGTGCCTAGTACACTGCTTTCTTCTGTCCTGCCGCTGGAACGTAGCTGCAGGCCTTTTCTGCGAAGCCTTCTTCTCCTCGAGATACTGCTGCATCTCGCCCTCCTGTCTACAAGCAGCACTAAGTGCCTCATCCAAGGTACGATGGTCGAACCCACTAGCCTCGTCCTCAGTGATGGCTTCAGGCCCATCACGAACTTCTTTGCTTTCCTGCTCTCATCTGTCACAATATGAGGTGCATATTTAGATAATTCTGCAAACTGGCCTCATACTCGAGCACGGTCATGCAGCCCTGGTCAAGGAGAGGAACTCCTGCTCCATCTTGTCCTGGATATGCTCGGGGATGAATTTGGCCCGAAAGAGCCTCACGAACTCGTCCCAAGCAACCTCAATAGCGCCGTCCTCAAATCGGGTACGAAGTAATGAAGCCCACCACACATCAGCTCTCTCCTGTAACATAACGTTCATAAGCACCAACTAAACAACTTCAACTTAACAGGGAATATAACCAATAAAACTAGCACATACCTGTAGCATATAGGTGGCTAAAGTAACCATATCATCGTCCTTCATCCAGCTTTCTGCTAGTAACGGATCACTCTCCCCCTTAAAAGAGGGTGGCAGCATCCTCTTGAATCTTTCCATGATGGAAGGTCCACCATGGTCCTGAGCTGGAACTTGAGCCTGCTGAGCCTCCAACTAAGCCTGGAGTGCAGCCTGGGTGTGGGCCTGCGTCTGCATGGCCTGCACCAAACCTTGCATGAACACTCCATAATCCACAGGCGGCGGTGGGGGAAGTACAGGACCCAGTGGTGCCAGGGCCTACTGCTCCGCCTGCTCCTCACGCCTCTACTCGCCCTCACGAGCAGGCACACTACCACGTCTACCTCTCGAAGCCATGGCTGCAATAATTTCAGCCACCATTAGAGCTATGCTATTTAATTTCCTAACCATTTTTCTTATCTCTTTTCCACTCATTATTAATGTTTTCTACACATGTGGACATTCCTATGTAGACTTAGCATGTAATGGGGATGATGACTTATAATATATTCATGTGCAATCTCAACCGGTGGGCTCTGATACCAATCTCTGCAACGACCCTCTTTATACCGGTACAATTATACCAATCCACGTCGGTATAACGAACGTCATCACAGTGGTACATTTACCCAACACTAGTACACATGGCTAAGATGCTCATAAATATAGATACAGAGTAGCGGAAGTAAAAGAACTACTTGTCATTTCTTTTCATCATCCACATTTAACATACATGGTTCAAATAACAATTTTTAAGAGAACTAAAGCCCACATAAATAAAATACTAAAATCAGATTACATAGCTCATCCACAATTACATAATAGTTCTATTACAATGCCTCAACTACATACTATGAAAGCAAAAGTCACAACGTCGACTCCACCATGCTACTCGCCACGCTCGGAGTCACTCTCCACTGTCTCCTCCAAGGTGTCGGGTCACCAACTAAACCTGTACGCCGAAGCAAGGAGTGAGTCTAAAAGACTCAACAAATAACTCCATACACATCATTCATGCGTACATCACAGTAGGTTCTACATTCCAATTCACAAAGCAAATAAGCATGCTTGTACATTGATAAGAGACAACCTATCATGGTATTTCTACAAAATTTAAAACATATGGTACTGACTTAAGACATTCCAAAATAAATATCCTATCACATGCTTACTACTCATTCAATCACATTAAGCTACACATGATAGCAACTAACATGGGATTCTCACATGCATAAAAGGAAACATTCCTATCATGGTTTCTACACATTCTTGCACATGCATACTATCATTTCATACACTTCAAGGTTGCTGTTATAACATTATTTCACATTAACATATCATGGATCACAATTTCACAATCTAACACATTGGTTTCACATGTTTGCACAATTACTTGTTCACATAGTTCTCTTTTTACACATTGCACGTTTACACATATTCACACTACACATATTCACATTCACATTTCACAATTTAGTGCCATGACACATAGTCCAAACCACCATTAGAAGGACACATCACATAACACATACATATAGACGTCACCTAGGCAACACAGTGACGACTCTTGGACTGCGAAGACCGGGAGAACAAGTCTCCACCCTAACCAGTGGTACTTGTCCACCTCCAGGATTTCATCCTAATGCCCTTAGGATCTTAACACATTAAACCTTCCCATGGGGACTTTTCCATGGTACAGTTCCACGGCCCTCTATGGAAGCAGTGTCACACATGGCACATTCTTACACATTACACATTCTGATTTTAACACACATATTACACATGATATACACATGTCTTTACATTTTATCACTTATACACATGGCTCTGTTTTCCTATTAATGATACTACTGCTGACAGAAAATCAAACATTCAGTTACTTACACTAATCAGGTTGAAACATACATAATCAATCATGTTCAAATTAGCATGCGTTGAACACTCGTTTTCGCATAGAAATTTCATAGAGCACTCTAGAGTTAACCAAATAACATGAGAATTTAACCACAGACTAATTTCAGGTATATGATCACACATGCAAATTTTCATATTTTTCTGAGTCATATTACATTTACAGAAATTAAAGCATTCAATCTCATGCCATTTATAATTCAATTTATCATGGACCATAGCATGAATGTTCGATTTGACCATTCACAGGTCTGTACCTATCATTCATAATGTCACAAAAAATTTTCCCGAAATTTTTGCACAACATGTAATTTTACGAAGTTTTAAAACAATTTAGGCATGCTCTCTATTTTCTAATACAGAAATTATAACAAGTTTCATAATCATGGGAAAATTCGCAATTTTTGGGACATGGACTATCTTGCATTTAAATCATCTGAAAGTTTTATGGTAGTCAAATTACACATGGATCATGCAAACAGTAAGCTACCATACCCATGATCTTCATTTCACATGCATTTCACATAATTCTAACAACTTAGATAAATCACAGAAAAGTATAAAAGTCTGACAAACACATTCCATTAACCATATTACATAACATATAGTTTTTACAATATATCCTCATGCGAAAACACATCGAAATTTATCATATCGGAGGAGAGAACAGCTCACTGTTCTGTCCTGAAGAACTTAATGACACAGTCTGGCCGCTAAAGGGGAATAACGGCAATATCGTTGGCCGCTAATCGAAGAGCTTCATGGTCAGGGATCTTGCCGTCAAGTTCGGTCTGTGTAAAAAACAGACCGAGCTCCAGATCAAGAAGAATGGGGGAATCAAAGACACGATAAAATCTCATAAAAATGATAGAAACCTCCTAGACACATACATGGACGAAGTGGGTGGGTTACTTGCCTCTTGTAAAATCTCCAAATGGATCAAAGTTGCTGTTGAAGCTCTCCTTGGGTAGTCCCAAGAAGCCTCCAAAACACCTTCTCTCCGTCTTTTGTGGTGTTGTAGCTTCCAGTCCGAGGTCGGGGAAGCCTCCTCCTATATCCAAGCTAGCTTCTAGTCGCTGTAGATCGCCGGATGAAGCTCCAAACCGCCGGATCTAAGCTCTCAAGGCTCAGGTTTTCTGACAGGGCTTAGGGTTTCTCTCCTTCTTCTTGCAAAGAGCCAAGAGAAGGTCTTTGGGTTGCAAAGAGTGGTTTGTTTATAAGAGAGAGACCTCTCAACTCACACAGGGGTTGATGAGAAGGCTTGAGAGCCGTTGGGGACGTCTCCCCAAAGGTTGAGGTAGCTTGCCCCCGGAATTTCGGGGTCTGTAGCGCATGCATGTCAATGATATTAACGTCCACATCGACGACCGTTTATTTAAGTATTAACGTCCAACGATATGGACGTTGACTATCATGGACGTCCATCATGTTGACGCCAATTGGCCCTTCGGCCAGAACTTAAAAACATGCAGAAACCATGCGCACGATGTATATATATATGGTATAGTATACACACCATCACACATGCAAACATACAATATTTATAACCTATTTACACACATGCATACATAAGTATCACTAGCTAATATTGTACATAGCTATCTACATATGCATATACAAGTTACACACAAACATGAATTCACATAAAATAGAATAAAATGACAAACAAATTCGAGGACCTTACAGATAGTGAATGGGCAAGCAAACAGTTCAAGCAGTCAGAACACACAGATCAAACAGAGGCAATCAAATCAGATCAGAAACATACATTAACCCTCTCTGATGCCAATTGTAGGATCGAATCAAAGTATGAACAGATCTAGAAGGGGGGGTTGAATAGATCTATGACCAAAATATCCGGAAGCTTATGTAATTTAAAGATCACTTCGATTTATAGATCAATTCGAATAGAAACTATTACTAATCTGATGTGTGTAGTGTGAGTTGTGTGAATAAAATGTGTGAAGCAGTTGTACAAGTAGTGAGAGCGAAATCTTATGCAAATATCTAGTACAAAGACAAGAAATCAAACCATTGCATAGAGGATTTTTAGGTGGTTTGGAAATCACTCAAGTGATTCCTACGTCCATCCCTCACACAATGAGGCTTCACTACTCAAACACAAGTACAACACACACCGGAGCACGACGACTCCAAAACACCTTGAGCACAATGGCTTAACACAGAACCGTGAGTACGATGACTCACAAACCAGAGTGTGACAGCTCACAACACACAGTGAGAACAACGACTCACACACTGAGCACGACAGCTCAAACACGACCGGAGTACAATGACTCCAAACTGAGCACGACGGCTCAACACAAGCTAGATCAAATCCAAACAATATCAGATCCTCTAGTAATGATCTGATTCATAGACTCAATCGCATATAGAAATCTGCACAAAACTTCATGTACAGATCTCACAGACGAAAGTGAGATGAGCTTCACTCATTTAATCTTAGCTATTCATCTCCTCATCAATGGTCCATTTCATATTGTCCTTCTATATTAGGACCTTTCCTCCTTTTTCCCTAAATCATCCATTTGAAGTCTCTTCGACTCCTCTGTCGTCTTCTTCCTAGTTTTCGCACAAGGTGTTCACCTCGACGAAACCATCTTTGGAGCATCTAAAGATTTTCTCCTATTTCTGAAGAAAGGTAGGATCTTTGACCTCTGTAAACCTTTTCAACAACTCCTCTATCATTCCTCTGAGTCTGGTCTTTCGTTTTTATCTAGATGGACTCATCTAGGGTTCTGGAAGGAACTCTCTTCACCCCAGAACAGTTCCAACGTCCATCCTCTGCAAAAGCCTCCATCTACCTCGGGAAGGTAGTAGACTTGGGTCAGTTGTATGGTAGAATAGTTTTGGTAGACGAAACCCTAGCAGCGATGGGATGGTCGAAGTTGTGTCAAATTGTTGAACCAACATTCGAGGGTGCTCTAAAGGCATTTTATTTGTCCTCCAAGTTACAACTGAAGGTTCTGATAAGGGTGATATTCGGATTGCCCTAATTTTGGACATAGAATTAGCGAAGCAGTGTCCATGGTGAAACAACGTTAGGAGTTATCGAATGTTTGGGATCTGTCTACAAGAAAGGGCTCCTAGTCAATGAGTTATCCATAGAGAAGAGAATACTTCACTCAATCACACAACATCATCACTCCCATAGTAGGTACTCACTCCTCTATCACTGCCAGAGATGGTAGTTTACTCTTTTGGGCTATACATAGACATAGTGTCAACGTACCCTCTATCATTTTGGAAAGGATGGCATGGTCTAGGAATTTGCAGGAGTCCCTCCCCTATGGACCTCTGCTGACCCACATTTTCATGAGATTCTCAGTGATTTAAGTGGTGAAAATATGTGGCTGTGAAAGAGAATATAGGACTATCAACCCTAAGGGGAAGCCACTACAGTCTAGAGAGCAAGTCTAAAAATTATTGGACCAAGGACTCTATGCCTAGGTGCCTCATGAGATTTATCCTGATGAGGCACAGAGCTCCTCATCTATTCCATCAGTTCAGGCTCCATAGATTGGCACTGAGGAAGTTAGAATATAAGTGCTTGTACCAGAACAAGAACACAGAGCAAGCTCAAGTTCCTGTCCCATCCCTAGAGGAAGATGCACCATAAGACACTATTAATCAGGTGCTAAGAGATTTGAGGGGGAATGGAGTAGCATAAGAAGAAGATATTCCAAGCTCTACTCCTATTGAGCCTACATTTGAAGAAGATCACCATGTCTCTCCACCACCTATTGAGACCTAGCCAAGGGCTCAGGGGGACTCCAACATCAGTACAGATAATATGATGAGTCTGATGATGAAGCAACAAGAAAGCTTGACAGTTCTGCAAATGCAAGTCCAACAAATTGATGCCAAGTTTGATTTTCTGTCAGAGGAGGTCCAGCAAATGGACCTTTGCTACAGTTGGTGTGCCAATAGGGCACAAGGATGTCTCCTGCTCCACCCACTACACATCAAGAAGAGCAGCAGCATCAAAAAGAGCAGTAGCAACATCAAGAACAACAACATCAACAACAAGAGCAGCAGTAGCAGTAGAAGCAGTCTGAGGTAGTATCTGAATGGTTAGATGTTCTTGCAGTTGAGCTAGAATAGCAGCAACAACAGTAGCAAAAGGAGTCAGTGTATGAGCAGCCTCTAGAGTCTCAGGATCAACCCCTGGAGGTAGATGCCAATCCTAAGGTCAAGATCTTTAAGAGATGGGTTAGAAGGAAACTCCTTATGGATGGCCAACCAGTCTTCCCCTCTCAGCCATTGACCATTTCCTCTCCTCCCAATGCTACTACTGATCCAACCCCTCCTACTACCACTACTGATCCTATTCCTCCTATTGTTAAACAACAACCTCACCTCCCACTCAACCATCCAATCCTCCTCCATCTAGCACCCACCTGAAGAACAAAATCCCTCTTCCATATGTACTTCACTCTCTCTGTATCCTCTGAAGTACAATTTCCAGCCTTCCAAGGCAAACATTCCCACTATTCACACTCCAGCTCCCCATTTCTTTCTTCTCTCCCTACCTCTTCTACTTCTTCTGGCAGATCCAATCTTTCCCTTGCTGAGATTGTACCTAGTGTGGAACTATCCTCAAGAGTAGGGCGCCAGTTGAAAGACAACCATAACACTCTTCTCCCTCCTTTTTGGTATTCAATTCATTTACCATCTGAACATCACATGAACTTATTCAAGTAATTCCTATCAATCAATGTATTTATTGAAGTCCATGAGATGCTAGGATATACCTTGGAGGACTGGCTTCCTTCATTACTCCAATCTTCCCATGTATTGTTGGCTGATATAAATCTCATCACTCAGAAAAGCCATACTAATTTCTTGAAACTCTACCCTGGTGAAGCCACAAAATTTCAAGTCACTCAGGCTAGAAATCAGTTTATTGATATTCCCCTTCATCTTAATCTTGGATTTTTTGATCTGTTTGGCACCCTCCTTAGAGAACTCCAGACCAAGTACACCAGGATGAAGCGGTTTAATGAAGCAAGATTCAAGATGGGCTTACTTATGTGAACAAAGGTCAGTGGGTGATGCTAATTCGTGGGCAAAGAGAGATCACTCCTTCCATGGTAGTTGGATTACCATCTGGATTACATCCCAGTCTGGTTGGAGCTATATCATCTAGAAAGCAGTTAGCCTAGGTTGTATTCAACAGACATATCAGAATAGCTACTAGATTCAGAATTAAGTACAACCTCAGTCTGTCATTCCATAGGGTTGCCCTTATGCATGCACCGAAAAACTTTCAGCACATGATAGACTTTCAAAACTATTTTGCCGAGTCTGAGAGATTCACTAAAGACCAGTGGGCAGCAGCTTACCCTGAAGATCATTCTGACTGCCTGAAGCTCAAGCTTTCTATTCCTGAGTATCTCTGTAAAGGATATGAGACTCTTTGGAAGTCTATTGCACATAGATGGAAGAAGAGATATTTGGTATACTATCAAGCTAAGGAAGCAGCATATGCATAGGGACTGCATTGGAACATAACAATTCATGAATTCTTCCACTTGACAACCAGCGAGAAATTTGTTCCCCTGAAGAATGCCTTGCGCCATATTTACCATAGGAAGGTTAACTGGTTTTATCATAGGCACATTAAGTCTTATAGGAAGATCCCTTCTATAGCATAGATTCCGCTAAATTTGAGATCTTTTTCCCTGAAAAATGAGAAGAAGCTTTGGGCTCTTCTTAAGCCATTCCTTGCCCAAATCCCTCCTTCCGTGTATCTTCCTAGCTCTTTATCTGCCTCCTGAATATAATTTTTATCTTACAAAAATTCATATAGATTTGTTCTCCACATTTGTGTATATCTCTCTCTCTCTCTCTTTGTCCCCTATCCTTTCTGTTAGTGCCACAAAGGGGGAGAAGGTATGTAAGGCCCTAGGATTTCACTCTCTTATTTAGGAGTCTGATTGTGTGAGAAATGGATATTTGTATGTGTAGATATATTTATGTGTATATAAATAAACTATTGGATGTATTGTTTTAAATATAATATATATACATATCTATTGTATATATATATATCATTTACATTGCATGAATGGTATTCATTTTCTAATGTACACATTGTATATTCCATGTATATGCATTGAGTAAGTGTAGTTTCTATAGTTTTAAGTTCCGGTCAGGCGACCCATTGGCGTCAACATGTGTGGATGCCAACCTAAAGTCGGCGGTCACATCGATGGACGCTAACCCCATACCGGCAACCAGTGATGTTGACGTTAACATCCCAGATCTGTTGCATCTTCAGATCTGAAAATGCCTCCGGAAATGTCGCCTCTTGTTTAGGAAACTGTTCTCAACGGTCACCTAGCCTTACCTAAATGCGTATCCAACCCTTAGCCCTATAAAAATACCCATCTACGGCCAGATCTAACCCTTTTGACTCTCTTGAGAAAAACCCTAAATTCTTGTGTGATTCGATCGTGTGTTCTAGTGCGATTTCAGGTGAGCGATTGCATCTAGTGGATTCTTGGAACGTCAAAGTTCATCTTCCCAGCCTCGGCGTACTTCAAAGATCATCACAGAAGCCGGATTGGGAGAGATTTGGGGACTCTTTGGCTCAGGCCGAGGAGGGCTTCTCCGACTAAAATCTCCGTTTGTACATTTTTCTGAAGGAAAGTAAACCCTCCACAATACTCATACATATGTCTAGTAGGTCCTAGGCTATTTTTGGAATTTTGTTCGAGTCCTGGAACCCCCTCTTCATTCGACTTTTGGGTTCAGTCTGTGTTTTGCATAGACAGGAACTTAACGGCACCTTTTTCAACCGTTATCATCCGAGTTTAGCAGCCACCTATGTTGTCGTCAACCAGGTAAGCGATTACACCCTTGCCGCTGAGTTCTTCAAGCAAGAACAGTGTGCTGTTTGCCCCTTTATAATATATTTTTTAGATTTCTGCACATAAGGATATACTGTAAATTTTATATGCTATGTAATACTTCGAGTGGATTATGTTGTGAAATTTTGTGAAATTTCATTGCATATTCTATTTATTAAAATTCCTGAAATGTATGTCAGAGAGGTTTTCCATCCTTGAAAGTTACTGATTGTGTGATCCATGTGGAATTTGGATGTTAGAGAATTTCTCTACAACGTTATGGGTATCAGTTCATGCCATGAGAGTTTGGAAATTTTTTGATATCTGTGTAAATAGTTATATATTTTTTAAACTGTAAATCAATGAGCATGCATTATCAGTTTTAAATCTCTAATAAATTGTATGATGTAAAATAAATTCACAGAAATTGCATGTGATATCATGACTGTCAATCACGGATTTTAGAATAGATAATATGTATATGGTACTGTGTACAATGCTAATTGATGACTTCATAAATTAGGCAGAATGCATGTTTTATTTATCATAAATTGTGTATGACTCCGAAAAATGTGAAATTGGGTACGCATGATCTTTAAACTGTAAACAATCTATGGTTAAATTTTTATGTGAATGGGACAACAGTAAGTATTGATTTGTTATTATATGTTGAAATAGCTAGTTAAAGCATGTTTAGAGTAATTAGTGATAAATTAGATAATCACAATATGATTATGATTGAATTGTAACTGTTTAACTCTGTAAACAATAGTACCATGTTAGGTAACCTGAACCATGTACATGTATGTGAATATGGAGTTAATGTGTTAAACGGTATGCAAAAGTGCGTGTGTTTATATATGGAAAAAAAAAGTGTAAATGTGCCATGGGTGACACTGCTACCTTAGACGGCTGAGAAACTGTACCGTAGTAAAGTCCCTACGGGAGGGTTCATATGAGTATGAGATCCCATGGGCATTGGGATTAAACGGTTCTACGTAGTAACTAGATCTATCACTATATTGCCTAGCTGATAGGTATGTGTGTGATGAGATAAGTGTATGTCCTTGTAGAGGTGGTTTGGACTAGGTGTCCGGCATTTAAATGAGAAAAATATGAGCATGAGTATGTGAAATGTGAATGAGTAAAATTTGTAAGTGTTGAACCACTCTTTATTACCTTCATATTTTGGTGCGAACAAAATTTATGATGTAACTTAAATTGAATATTTTGTTTCATCTGTGTCACATCAATCTCATAGCAAAATGCCAAGTCTCACATTGATGCAATATTGGCGCACTAAAATGATAAAATCGATGTCTAATCTATATACATCGATTTTAGTTCAAGTGCCAAAATAATAAGTGCTACAACGATTTGGTTTTAATTGATTTTATAAAGCGCTATAACGATTCGTTTAGTAGCAACAACGATTTCTTAAGTGGCCATAACGATTTGTTAAGAAATCGATCTCACAAGGATTTCTTAAGTGGCCATAACGATTTGTTAAGAAATGGATCTCAGAACGATTCGCTAAGTGGCCATAACAATTTGTTAAGAAATCAATCTCAGAATGATTTGCTAAGTGGCCATAACGATTGTCAAGAAATCGATCTCACAACGATTTCTTAAGTGGCCATAACGATTTCTTAAGAAATCGATCTCAGAACGATTTGCTGAGTGGCCATAACGATTTGTTAAGAAATCGATCTTGAACGATTCTTTTATACCCACAACGATTTGCCCTCATATCGATTTTGTTCTCATAACGATTTGATAAGTTTCACATCGATTTGGGTCTCGTAACGATTTCATAAGTGATCACATCGACTTCTTTATTGATCATAATGATTTGCTCTCACATCAACTTGTTACTCACATCGATTTCTCTAATGATTTAAAGTGCTTTTTGCGCATAAATGAAAAGTCAAATATCTTCTGACAAAAAGGTTTGCGTATCTCAGTTTCCTGTCAGAAAAAGATATATGACTACTATTCCTGTCAAGTGAGCAGAACACAGTAGTATGCACAGTTATTATAAACACTCCTTTTATGCTAACACTCTCTTCAATGTGTACAGACCTCGAAGACCATCAAAGTCTGATTAAGACAAATGAAGAGGAGATGAGCAATGGCTAGAACTCCAACGGATCTCTTCAACGGTTTCATTCAAAAGCTATTCATATAAAAGATGAAGCATGACTGAAGAACAAAAGAGAGCTTTCCTGAAAATCATTGAAGGAGTGTACATCCAGTGAGCAACCTCAACGCCACATACAATCAAAGAAAGAGAGAAAGAGCCTGAGCCAAGAAGAAGCAAGCAAAAGCGTCTCAAGCATTCAAGCCTTCAAGCTTTCTTTCTGACTTCATTCTCCCTGGCTTATTGTAATTCATGGGGAGAGTTTTTGCTGAGAGTTTTTGGGTACAGGCCATTCATGTAGAACTCTCAGCACTGTTTTTTCTTTTATAAGAAAGACATTCTCTCCGGTTGTAGGACTATATACAGTAGTTAACCCAGCTAGGGGTTTGTGTCTAGTAGAACCACACTAGGGTTTGTACCAGGAGGTTGGCTTCTTTAACTGTAAGAGAAGTGGGATGCCTTCTTGCCCGGGAAAGAGAAGAAGACCAGCTGGGGTGCTGGGTGTTGTAGTGCCCTTGAGGGGGACTGTACCCTTGGTTAGTGAAATCCCAAGAGGTTGCTTGGGGACTGGACGTAGGACTTCCATGTGGGAAGGGCGAACCAGGATAAATTTCTTGTGTCCTTTGTGTGATTGTTTATTTGTTTTCATACTGCTACTCTTCATCACACTAACACTAACCAACTTTCAAGTGTTAATTTTTCTGTGTGCTTAAGTTTCTATTTCAGATTTCAGAAAACCTATTCACTCCCCTCTATGTTAGTTTGCTGCTGAACCATAAAGGGCCAACAAGTGGTATTAGAGAGGGTCTCTGAACATTCAAGAAGATCCAATGATCTTAGAGCAAAGATTCATGGCAGCTCATGGATATGCTGGATGTCAATCAGTCACAAGACCTCCATTCTTTGGTGGAGAAGACTACCAATATTGGAAGATGAGAATGGAATGCTTCATTCGAGGCACAGATTTTGATCTGTGGCAGGTAATTGAGGTAGGTGACTTTATTATTGTTCTTGTTGAAGGCACTACTGCCATTACACATACTGATAAAAGTAAACTATCTCTAAATTTTAAAGCAAAAAATTATTTATGTTGTGCTTTATCTAAAAAGGACTTTAGTAGAGTATCTGCATGCAAATCTGCAAAAGAAATTTGGGATAAACTGCAAATAACTTATGAAGGAACGGATAAAGTGAAACAAACTAGAATAGATATTCTTGTTTCACAATACGAACAATTTAAAATGCTTCCAAATGAAAACATTACTACTATGTATAATAGATTTTCATGCAAAGTAGTAGGTTTAAATTCTCTTGGAAAAACTATTTCCAATGAAGAAACTGTTAGGAAGTTACTTAGGTCCTTAACTATTTCATGGACACCTAAAGTAACTGCTATTGAAGAGGCCCATGATTTATTCAAATTATCGAATGATAATTTAATAGGTTCTCTTATGGCACATGAAATAAATATGGAGCGATTATCTGAAAGCTCATCTAAGAAGAAATGTACTAATACTCTTAAAGTGGTAGCTGCTCCTTCCACTTCCTCTTCTTGTAGCTCAAAATTGCAGGATCTGAAGACAATGATGTTTATGAAGTACTGTCCAAACTTCAGAAGATTTTAAAGAAGAAGAAAAATGGATCAAGAAGGATCCAAAGGAAAGAGAAAAAGGAGAAAGAACCAGTCTGCTATGAATGCAGAAAACCTGGACATCTAAGACCAGACTGTCCAAGACTAAAGAAGACTGGTCAAACCGAGAAGCCCAAGAAATTTAAAAGAAAAGTTATGGCAGCTTCTTGGGAAAATGATGAGGCCACAAGCTCAGAATCATCAAGCTCAGAATCGAAAAAAGAGCAGGTAAGTCTAGCCCTCATGGTAGGACTAGATGAGGTAAATTCTGACTCATTTTTTAATTCATGCATAAATTCAGGATCAGAATCTGAAGACTTGGAAGAAGTCTTTAATGAACTTTATGATAAACACAAGGTTGTTGTAAAAGAATTGAAAAATATTAAGAACAACCTTACTTGTTTGGAAAATACTAATTCTGATCTTAAATCAGAAATGGAACAATTAGAAGAATAATTGAAAGAATGTAAAGGTAATAATCACCTCTTAACTTATGATTTGAAAAGCAAGAATAATGAGAAGTTAAAGTTAGAAGAAAAATTAAAAACTCTAACTGAAGAAAATATGTATTAAAAGAATCAGTTAGAAAATTAACTAAAGGAAAAACATCTTTAGCCTACGCATAAAAGGATCAAAATCTGGAAATAATAAACAAGGGCTTGGATACATACCCCCAGAAAATGAAAAACAAGCCACAATTCAAGGTAAATATCCTTACCAAAATTTGTAAAAGAAAGCAACACACCTCAAAAAAAGAAACCTGAAATATCCAAGGTGCATGAAAATAAAAAGGTTTTTAAAAAGTTTGTTCAAATCAAGGGCAATCAAAACTGCAAAATAAACTATATTTATCGTTCCTCCCATGTAATAAATTAGGACACACTGTAAATACCTGCACAACAAGGCACTTATTTTGGATTCCTAAAGATTATCATCATGCATCTAACCATCAAGGCCCCAAAAGGAATTGGGTATCTACCTTTGAGTAATTTATTTGCAGGTTAGCCTTGGAGCATCAAAGATCAAGGATGCTCAAGGATAAATACAGGCAATAATTCTGAAGACTTGACAAACAACATGTCAAAGGTCAAGAGCAACAAGATCTGAATTGCCTCACATTAAGGGGGAGCCTACACTAAGGGGGAGTCATTCATTAAATGTCTATTATTGTTGAACCCCTCGATTGTATGAATTTTTTTTAAGGGGAAAGAATGCATGGTAAGATCCTTCCTTTTTGGTTAGTGACAAAAAGGGGGAGAATTTGTATCTTCTATGAATTTTCTGTAGTTTCTATACTTTAAGTATTTTAAATCAGAAAATTCTCATAAATTTTGTCATCACCAAAAAGGGGGAGATTGTTGAACCACTCTTTATTACCCTGATATTTTGGTGCTAACAAAATTTATGATGTAACTTAAATTGAATATTTGTTTCATCTGTGTTGCATCAATCTTATAGCAAAATGCTGAATCTCACATTAATGCAATATTGGCGCGCTAAAATGATAAAATCGATGTCTAATCTATATACATCGATTTCAGTTCAAGTGCCAAAATTAATAAGTGCTACAACGATTTGTTTTAATTGATTTTATAAAGCGCTATAACGATTCGTTTAGTAGCTACAACGATTTCTTAAGTGACCATAACGATTTGTTAAGAAATCGATCTCACAACGATTCTTAAGTGGCCATAACGATTTGTTAAGAAATCGATCTGAGAACAATTCTCTAAGTGACCATAACGATTTGTAAGAAATCGATCTCAGAACGATTCGCTAAGTGGCCATAACGATTTGTTAAGAAACGATCTCACAACGATTTCTTAAGTGGCCATAACGATTTGTTATGAAATCGATCTCAGAACGATTCGCTGAGTGACCATAACCATTTGTTAAGAAATCGATCTCAGAACGATTCCTTTTATAGCCACAACGATTTTCCCTCATATCGATTTCGTTCTTATAACGATTTGATAAGTTTCACATCGATTTGGGTCTCGTAACGATTTCATAAGTGATCACATCGACTTCTTTATTGATCATAATGATTTGCTCTCACATCGGCTTGTTTACTCACATCGAATCTCTAATGATTTCAAGTGCTTTTCGTGCCTAAATGAAAAGTCAAATATCTTCTAACAAAAAGGCTTGCGTATCTCAGTTTCCTTTCAGAAAAAGATATATGACCTACTATTCCTATAAAGTGAGCAGAAAGACAGTAGTATGCACAGTTTATTATAAACACTCCCTTTATGCTAACACTCTCTTCTATGTGTACAGACCTCGAAGACTATCAAAGTCTGATTAAGACAAATAATGAGGAGATGAGCAACGGCTAGAACTCCAACGGATCTCTTCAACGGATCCATTCAAAAGCTATTCATATAAAAAATGAAGCATGACTGAAGAACAAAAAGAGAGCTTTCCTGAAAATCTTTGAAGGAGTGTACATCCAGTGAGCAACCTCAACGCCACATACACTCAAAGAAAGAGAGAAAGAGCCTGAGCTAAGAAGAAGCAAGCAAAAGCGTCTCAAGCATTCAAGCCTTCAAGCTTCTTTTCTCTCTTCATTCTCCCTGTGCTTATTGTAATTCTTGGGGAGAGTTTTTGCTGAGAGTTTTTGGGTAGAGGCCATTCTTGTAGAACTCTCAGCACTGTTCTTTCTTTCGTAAGAAAAACATTTTGTCCAGCTGTAGGACTGTATACAGTAGTTAACCCAGCTAGGGGCTTGTGTCTAGCAGAACCGCACTGGGGTTTGTACCAGAAGGTTGGCTTCTTTACCTGTAAGAGAAATGGGCTGCCTTCTTGCCCGGGAAAGAGAAGAAGACCAGCTGGGGTGCTAGGTGTTGTAGTGTCTTTGAGGGGGACTATACCCTTGGTTAGTGAAATCCCAAGAGGTTGCTTGGGGACTGGACGTAGGATTTCCATGTGGGAAGGGCCGAACCAGGATAAATTTCTTGTGTCCTTTGTGTGATTGTTTATTTGTTTCCGCACTACTACTCTTCATCACATTAACAGTAACCAACTTTCAAGTGTTAATTTTTCTGTGTGCTTATGTTTCTATTTCAGATTTCAGAAAACCTATTCACCCCCCTCTAGGTTAGTTTGCTGCCGAACCATAAAGGGCCAACATAAGTGATCTTGTGAATATGTAAAAGTAACATGAGAGGATGTGAATCCTTTTATGAATGTGCTAAATTCATGTAAAACAGAAAGCTATATGTGTATAAATATATGCCATGTATGTGAGAACGCTCATAGAATTCATGCTAGGATTATCTTTTTTGTTATGTGTAAAACCCGTGCTTACCTTGCTTTTATATCATAGCATGAATAGAATAAATTATGCCTTGAGTTAGCATGTTAAAGAATTTTGGTAGAAAGCATGAGATAGGTTTATTTTATTGCGTAACACAAAACATGTACCATGTATCTCAAATTTGTAAAGATGTCATGCTTAAGTTTTAAAGATTGTATAATTCATGCTTGATATATTAGTTGTTCTGTTTCAAAAATAAATGTCCATATGATACTTGTATGTGTAATGTGCATGGATTTGCTTGCTGAGTCTTTTAGACTCACTCTTGCTTCGGCGTACAGGTGCAGATACTCCTGCTTCTTCCCAGGAGATAGTCCGGAGTGACTCGGGCGTGAGTAGGAGACCTTCGTGGAGATTTGTACTTTTGTACTTTTTTTTCAAAAGTATGTAATAATGGGCGACATGTATTTAAGTGGTGGACAATGTATTTGATTTAAATTTTCGTTTATGGGAACTTTAGTTCTTTCTTGTACTATATAGACTGTGGATAAATGTGGATGATTGAATAATAAATTTACTTTCAGTTCTTTTATTCCGCTGTTATGTGTTCATATTTGTGTACATCTCAGCCTATTGAATGTGTTGGGTAAATGTCCCGTTGTGGCAACGCTCTCTCTATCGATGTGGGTTGGTATAACTGTACCGGTATAAGGAGGGTTGTCACAAAGATTGGTATCAGAGCAACAGGTTGAGATAGTACATGAATATGCATATACCATCATCTTCATTATATGCTAAGTCTTTATAGATTGTCCACATAGTTAGGAATTAGATAGGTTAGTTCCTAATCGGGATTAAATTATTTTGCAGGCTATGGATTCTCGAGGTCGGCGTGGTGTTCCTGCTCGTAAGGATGAGCAGAGGAGAGAGGAGAGAGTTGAGCCTAGGCATGAGGATCAGGGTGAGCAGCAGGCCCCAGCACCTCAGGGTCCTGTGCTTCCTCCACCGCCACTAGTGGATTATGGAGTATTCATGCATGGTCTAGTTCAGGCTATGCAGATGCAGGCCCAGACTCAGCTGCACTCCAGGCTCAGCTGGAGGCTCAGGTTAGATCAATAAGATAGAATAGTCTATTTTATTTAAATTATGTGTTTGCTATGTTGATATATTGTATATGTGTGTCTTATGTTGTTTGTTGTAGCAGGCTCAGGTGCCAATTCCCCAGGCTCATGACCATGGTGGACCCTCCATCATGGAAAAGTTCAAGAGGATGGCTCCACCCTCTTTTAAGGGAGAGAGTGATCCGTTGTTTATAGAGAGCTGGATGAGGGAGATTGAGAAGATCTTTCGAGCGATTAGGTGTGCTGAAGATGAAAAGGTCACTTTAGCCACCTATATGCTACAGGTATGTGTAAATTGATTATATAATTATTTCTCTAACCCTGGATTGTTTGGATTGGTCCTTATGGAATGTTTGGGTAGGAGCGAGCCGATGTGTGGTGGTCCTTGTTGCTTCGTACCCGGTTCACGGACGGTGCTACAGAGGTGGCTTGGGATGAGTTTGTGAGACTCTTTCGGGCCAAGTTCGTTCCAAAGCACATCCAGGACAAGATGGAGCAGGAGTTTCTCTCCTTCACTCAGGGCTCCATGACCGTACTGGAGTACGAGGCCAGGTTTGCCGAGCTATCGAAGTATGCCCCTCATATCGTTGCTGATGAGCGCAGGAAGGCGAAGAAGTTCGTGATGGGTCTGAGGCCATCACTGAGGACGAGGTTGGTGGCATTTGTCCATCGTACCCTCGATGAGGCTCTTAGAGTGGCTTGTCGGTAGAAAAGAGAGATGGAGTAGTATCTTGAGGAGAAGAAGGCTTCGCAGAAGAGGCCTGCAGCTCCATTCCAGAGGCAGGAGAAGAAGAAGGTGGCGTATCAGTCACCGCAGCGTCCCGTAGTATTGGGAAGTCGTCAGGTATCTTCTCAGCATTCCCCCAATGGCAGGAAGGAGTCCTCATTACGGGAGGGCACATGGTGGTACGAAGTGTTGGAAGATGGCGGGGAAATGCTTGATGTGTGGGAGTAGCGAGCATAAGATAAAGGATTGTCCCAGACTTCAGTAGGGAGTTTAGCGTGGACCAGCTCCAGCAGTGGCAACAGCAGCAGCGCCAACGACAGGACGACTAGGAAGACCTCGAGCCCAAGCTCGAGTGTTTGCGTTAGCTCGTGAGGACTCCGAGCAGGCGGAGCATGTTACCGAAGGTATGGTTCTTTTCATGGGTGTGCAAGCTCGAGTTTTATTTGATATGGGTGCCACTCACTCGTTCATTTCTGAGCGTTTTGCTAGGCAGTTAGCTTTAGAATCAGGTTTAGAGTCTGAGGAGTTAGAAGTCCCTTTGTTTGTGTACACACCTACGGGAACGGTATCGACTAGGAAGTGTATTCCGTCCTTACTGGTGTGTATTGAGGATAGAGTTTTAGAAGGGTGTTTCTTCTTGCTAAAGATGAATGACTACAATGCTATTCTTGGTCTGGATTGGCTAGTGGAGCACTATGCATTGGTAGATTGTCGTGGGAAGAAGAATGTTTTCCACATTCCTGGTGAGGATAAATTCTCACATCCCTTGCCAAGGAACTTAGCGAGAATGTTTGTCATGTCTGCCATGAAGGCAATGAGAATTGTGATCAAGAGTTGTGACGCTTTTCTTGCCAGCGTGGTATTAGTACCAAAGGCTTATGAGTCACCTACTCTTGAGGAGATAGAAGAGTGAAGGATTTTCCATATGTCTTTCCCGATGATTCATTTGGATTGCCACCGGCCAGAGATATAGAGTTTACTCTAGAGTTGCTTCCAGGCATCTCTCCTATCTCAAAGGCCCCTTATCGGATGGCACCTGCGGAGTTAGTAGAGCTAAGGGAGCAGTTGCAAGATTTGTTAGATAAGGGATTTAGTCGCCCTAGTGTTTCTCCTTGGGGCGCAACTGTATTGTTCGTAAAGAAGAAGGATGGGTCACTTAGGTTATGCATTGATATAGAAAGCTAAACCAAGCGACTGTGAAGAACGTATGTACCTACCTCAGATTGATGATCTGTTTGACCAGCTGCAAAATGCATCAGTCCTTTCTAAGATTGATTTGCGGTCTGGTTATCATCAGTTGAGGATTAGGAGGTGAGGATGTGTCCAAGACGCCGTTTAGAACCCGTTATGGAGATTATGAGTTTTTGGTCCTTCCGTTTAGTCTGACGAACGCCCATGCAGCGTTCATGGATCTCATGAACAGGGTGTTTAGACCTTATCTACCTAGTTTTGTTGTAGTTTTCATCGATGATGTGTGGTTTATTCTCCGGATGAGGCCACACACCGTCAGCATTTGAAGGTAGTGTTGGAAGTTCTCCCAGAGAACAAGGTGTATGCAAAGTTCAGCAAGTGCGATTTCTGGATGCGCGAGGTTCATTTTCTTGGGCATGTTATCTGATGCTGGTGTAACAGTAGATCAAGCGAAGATCCAGGCTCCATTGGATTGGGAGATTCCCAGGACCCCTTAGAGGATTCGTAGTTTCCTTGGTTTGGAAGGTTATTATCAGCGATTTATTGAGGGATTTACATCTCTCGCTGCCCTATTGACCAAGCTAACCAGGAAGGGCGAGAAGTTTGTTTGGTCCGAGGAATGTGAGAGTAGCTTTCAATTATTGAAGGCTAAGCTTACTTCCTCTTGGGTATTGGTATTACCTAGTGATAATGAAGGTTTTCCCATTTATACGGATGCATCTCGGATTGGTCTTGGCTGTGTATTGATGCAGCAAGGAAGGGTAGTAGCATATGCTTCTCGGAAATTGAAGGAGCATGAGCGTAACTATCCGACTCATGATTTGGAGCTTGCGGTTCATACACTGAAGATCTGGAGGCACTATCTTTATGGTGTCAGATTTGAGGTGCTCACTGACCACAAGAGCTTGAGGTATCTTTTCTCCCAAAAGGAATTAAACTTGAGGTAGAGAAGATGGATTGAGTTTTTGAAGGACTATGACTTCGATCTCTAGTATCATCCTGGAAGGGCGAATGTCGTAGCAGATGCCCTTAGTAGGAAGAGGTCATCACTCCAGCAGGATTGGAAGATGTTGGAGGATGCGCATGTGCGATGACTGAGTTAGAGCCATCATTGTGTCAGGCATTTGTAGCTCAGTTGTCCATTAGGTCTTCGGTGTTAGATGAGGCGATCGAGCAACAGAAAGTCGACCATAGACTCCAAGAGCTGGTGGGCAAAGTAGACATTGCTCGTGATGAGGATGGTGTGATTAGATTCTATCTTCGTGTTTGTGTTCCCGACAATGTAGATGTCCATGAGCATGTTTTAGCAGAAGCTTATAGGTCGAGATTCTCTATTCATCTGGGTAACACTAAAATGTACCAGGATTTGAAGAGATCTTTTTGGAGGTCTGGCATGAAGAAGGATGTAGCAGAGTATGTATCTAGATGTCTTGTATGCCAGCAAGTGAAGGCTGAGTGCTAGCGAACATCTGGTCTTATACAGAAGATGGAGATCCCAATATGGAAGTGGGAAGCTGTCACTGTGGATTTTGTTTCGGATTTGCCTCGATCTAGGTGGCGTAATGACTCGATTTGGGTTGTAGTTGATAAATTCTCGAAGACTGCGCATTTCTTGCCCATGATGAAGAAGCAGTCAGTAGAGAGCTTAGCTAGATTGTATATTAGTAGTATTATTAGATTGCAAGGTGTGCCGAAGTCGATCATTTCGGATCGAGATGCATGATTTACTTCGAGGCTGTGAAAGGATCTTCTAGATGCATTAGGTTCGGAGCTGAAGCTCAGTTCAGCGTTCCATCCCCAGATCGATGGATAGTCTGAGAGGACTATCCAGACGCTCGAGGTTATGTTGAGAGCGTGTGTTCTAGATTGGAAGGATGATTGGGAGCGCCATCTACCTCTTGTGGAGTTCGCATACAACAACGGTTTCCATGCGAGTATTGGTATGGCTCCATTTGAGGCATTGTATGGTAGGCCTTGTAGATCTCCTTTATGTTGGGAGGAGACCGGTGATAGGCAGCTAATCGGTCCAGAGTTAGTTCAGGAGACTTCGGATAAGGTCCAGTTTATGAGGAAGAGACTTGTTGCATCACAAGATAGGCAGAAGAGCTATGCCGACAGCAGGAGGAAGGATTTAAAGTTTGAGGTAGGTGAGCATGTCTTCTTGAAGATTCGCCTACTCGTGGTGTAGTTAGATTTGGCAGGCATAGTAAGTTAAGTCCTAGATTCATTGGCTCATATGAGATTCTCAGATGATGGGCAAGTGGCATTGAGCTAGGTTTACCCCCAGCATTACCTAGTGTTCATCCTGTTTTCCACGTATTTATGCTCAAGAGGTATGTCAGAGATCCATCTCATGTTATTAGTCATGAGCCAGGGGAGTTCAGCCAGATCTATCTTATGTGGGGCAAACAATAGCTATTCGTGACCGGAAGGTTCAGCATCTCCAGAACAAGAGCATTGCGTCGGTAAAGGTGCTATAGCGCAACTTCTCGTGAGAGGAGGCTATATGGGAGCTTGAGGATGCAATGAAGAAGAAGTATCCTCAGTTGTTTGAGTTGTGTCGGTCTAACTTTGGGGACGAAGTTTCTTTAAGGGGGAGAGGGTGTAAGGCCCTAGGATTTCACTCTCTTATATAGGAGCTTGATTGTGTGAGAAATGGATATTTGTATGTGTATATAAATAAACTATTCGATGTATTGTTGTAATATATATTATAGTATATCTATTATATATATATATATATATTATACTTTACATTGCATGAATGGCATTCATTTTCTAATGTACATTATATATTCCATGTATATGCATTGAGTAAGTGTAGTTTCTGCAGTTTTTAAGTTCTAGCCAGGCAACCCATTGGCGTCAACATGTGTGTACACCAACCCAAAGTCAGCGGCCACATCGATGGACGGTAACCCCAGACCGGGGACAAGTGATGTTGACATTAACATCCCAGATCTGTTGCGTCTTCAGATCCAGAAACGCCTCCGGAAATGTCGCCTCTTGTTTAGGAAACCGTTCTCAACGGTCACCTAGACTTACCTAAATGCGTATCGGACCATTAGCCCTATAAAAATACCCATCTCCGACCAGATCTAACCTTTTTGACTCTCTTGAGAAAAACCCTAAATTCATGTTTAAAACTTGACTTTGGTGGATTCGATCGTGCGTTCTGGTACGATTTCGGGCTAGCGATTGCATCTAGTGGATTATTGGAATGTCAAAGTTCATCTTCCCAGGCCTGGCGTACTTCAAAGATCATCACAGAAGCCGAATCAGGGAGATTTGGGCACTCTTTGGCTCAGGCCGAGGAGGGCTTCTCTGACTTAAATCTCCGTTTGTAGATTTTTCTAAAGGCAAGTAAACCCTCCACACTACTCATACATATGTCTAGTAGGTCCTAGGCTATTTTTCAGAGTTTTGTTCGAGTCCTGGAACCCCCTCTTCATTCGACTTTTGGGTTCAGTCTGTGTTTTGCACATACAAGAACTTAACGACACCTTTTGTTGTCGTTAAGATCCGAGGTTAGCGGCCACCTATGTTGTCGTCAACCAGGTAAGCGGCCACACCCTTGCCGCTGAGTTCTTCAAGCAAGAACAGTGTGTTGTTTGCCCCTTATAATTTATTTTTTGGATTTCTACACATGAGGATATACTGTAAATTTTATATGCTATGTAATACTTAGAGTGGATGATGTTGTGAAATTTTCATTGGATCCATGAAATCATTAGTTATGTAAGTCAATATGTTTGCTATCCTTATGGGATCTCTTGCAGTATGATTAACACTTGCAAATTCTACAGAATAATGCTCTGTATTAATACCATTATTTAATTACTCTGTTACGTAGGATAATTTATATTCAAAATGACCACATAAAATATCTTTGAATAGATCTGAAATATTTGTAAAAATTGGTCTCTTGCTTTTTATCAAAAGTTAATATCCTCTCCCTTTTGATAGTTTACTTGCAGTAAATGCGATGGTATGTATAGGCAGTGTGGAGTATCTGTCAGGAGTTCACCTACCACTGTTAGAACCTCACCTTACCTTTAGATGCAACTGTCTGTCAGTCTTTTATTTCACTGAACATCTGTCTGTCCGAGGTTCTTATACTATACATATTTTTCTTTCTCACCTACCCCCGAAAGTATCGAGGTATATTTTTCCTGTCTTGTCCTTTGTTGCAAATCATTTATGAAGCATGCCTTGCTCTCAGTCTTCAACATGGAGTTTTACAGAACAATTAATGAAGACTGGAGCTACAAGTTTAGCATGAAGACATTGGAAATCCGAAAGCTAAAGGACTGTTGTATAACAAAGTCTCAATCCAAAGGATCAAAAACTACTCCTCAAATGGCTACTTCTCAAATGGCTAGTCCTCTAATAGCTAGTTTCAAACAGAAACTTACTTATGAATCATATATAGAAGCCGATGTTTTTGAACAAGACAAGGAACCAAGAAACTCAGATAGAGAGATAGCAACACAACTCCAATCTGCATTTGCAAGAGTCTCCAAAAAGCCTTCTACTGGATCGAAAGAAAGAGAGCTGCCTCCTCTATCTACAACTTCCAAGCTCTCAAGTTCTTAGAAGTCTTTTTCTGTTGGGTGGCATTTGTAATTCTATATCTTTTCTTCAGTCCACCCTGTTAGATTCAGAAAGAGCTAGAGCTGAATTCTTATTTGTAATTCTTTCTGAATTCTATGTGTTTGCTCATCTTGTTGAGCAGACACACCATTGTTTTCTCATTTCCGTTTTGATAACCTGTAGGAGGTTTGTTTCCTGCAGTGCCCCTCTTGTGAAGGGAAGACCTATTGTATTGGTAGTCGTTGTACCCCTGGTTAAGGGAAGACTTTCTTGGGAGCAAGTGGGATTGTAATACCTCTCAGGTTGAGAGAAGGCCATGTTCTCTTGGCAGTTAGTGAAATCCCAAGAGGTTGCTTGAGGACTAAACATAGGAATTCCATATGGGAAGGGTCAAAGTAGGATAAAATTTCTTGTGCATTTGTGTGACGTCAATTTACACTTGTTTCACACACTACACTAAACACTAACAACTCTACATAGTGTTGCATCCTTTCAGATAAAATTTTTAAAAGTATAAGAATCCTATTCACCCCCTCTAGGACATCATTAGTGCCATCTCGATCGAATAGATTCGTGGTCTTAATTTTTAAGAGGCTACATCTATTCCCCTCCCTCTAGATATTCATTCCATACCCAACAATTATAAGCGAAAGGGTTGCGGGAAATGGAAAGTAATCAGATATATGACCTTGGTTTCATCCAGCCACATGAAATACAAGAAAACAAGAAGTCCAGATCATACATGAAATTCAGAAACAGCTTGAGACTCTTTGTGTGAGTGATGATAATCAGAAAGAAAAGGGTCATATAAGATTAGACTCAAAGAGTTTTTAGATGATATATTCTTTGCTAAGGTATGAAGACCCCTTGAAACCTAGCTACTAGCACCTCCCCCTTGGTTTTGGAAATTCGTCGAGTAATGAAGAGAAAGATCTAGGGTTGGCTACAGAGTCTTATGATGGTTTTATAGTGCCATGATGATACAAACTTTCGAGTTTTGTAGTTTCCTAACTCTGGTAGGAGTCCTATCATGTTTTGAACTTCCATAGAAGTGTTTCCATAACAAACATTACTATTGTGTTAGTTCTAGGGAGTAGATTTGAAATCCTTTATTGGATTCGGTCACGATTATGGTCCATACTTTCCATGTTTATCTCAACTTACCCCTTTTTATCATCGGGTATATACTAAACACACGTTTATAGTTTGGCAATAATTGGTAACTTTGTCATACACGAAGTCATACATGATTTGGTCTTGATCAGTAGAAGCTTAACTTCATCATATTCAAAGTCTACTTCGCCATATACGTAGCCATGCACGATTTGGTCTTGATAAGTCGAAGCTTAACTTCATCATATAGGAAGTATAACTTCGTCATATACTAAGTCCACTTCGTCATGCATGGTTTGGTCATGGTTAGTTGAAGCTAACTTTGTCATATCCGTAGTCCAACTTCGTCATATACGAAGTCCACTACATCATGCACAGTTTGGTCGAAATTAGTTGAAGCTTAACTTCGTCATATATGAAGTATAACTTCAGCATATACGAAGTCCACTTCGTCATGCATGGTTTGGTCATGGTTAGTCAAAGCTAACTTCATCATATCTGAGGTCCAACATCATCATATACGAAGTCAACTTCATCATGCACTATTTGGTTGCAATTAGTTGAAGCTTAACTTCATCATATACGAAGTATAACTTTGTCATATATGAAGTCCACTTCGTCATGCACGGTTTGGTCATGGTCAGTCAAAGCTAACTTAGACATATCTGAAGTCCAACTTTGTCATATACGAAGTCCACTTCATCATGCACGGTTTGTTCATGATCAGTCGAGGCTTAACATCGTCATATACAAAGTCCACTTCGTCATACATGGTTTGGTCATAATCAGTTGAAGCTTAACATCATCATATATAAAAAATAACTTCATCATATACGAAGTCCACTGCATCATGCACGGTTTGATCATGGTTAGTCGAAGCTAACTTCGTCATATTCGAAGTCCAACTTCGTCATATATGAAGTCCACTTCGACTGTCGATGTTGTATCTTCACCAATCGAAGCTGGCAATCGAATAGATATATCGATTGCCTTACACATCAAATGCTGACCAACATTGATTGTTGTTATATTTCTACTGATTGATGTTATAAACCTAGTTAAATATCGATTATTGTTATGCATATTGATTGTTGACTATTTTCTCCATTGTCATGTCAATTGGTGTGCATTTAATCAAACCTCTTTACTAATATATATAAATATATTTTTACTCCTATTTATTTAAGATTTTAAAAATCTAGGTTGTTACAGTTTTAATGTTGTTGTTGTTGTTAATGCTGATTCAGTTGATGTTGCTATTAATTCTATTGTTGTTGTTGCTAGTTCTATTGCTGCTGCTACTGGTTCTATTGTAGTGGCACTGCACTATTCTGAACAGGAGTGCTGTTGTCACGCCCTGACGCGGAATATCGGAGCGCGAAGGCAGTTGCAAGAAAAAGGTATGGAGCGAATACTAGACATCAAACCATTGCACATTGAATAATACTAAAGCAAATCTTTCTCATTAATAACTTTTCAAATGTCTAGTTACAACCACTAATATCAGAGCCATTCTATAGGGCCCAATTGCATTGCAATAAAAGGAAATAACTAACTACAACTCTAAGATAACATAATGACTCGAGGGTACTCCTGGCTTCACTCTTGGTCATTCCCTTCCTCGTGAGTGTATGTGTCATCCTCGGTCTCACCTGAGAACACAACATCAAATAACGTAGGGTGAGCGATAACGCACAGTAGGACTTCAATCTTAGGCTCAAGCAGGCTTTAAATAATTAACGCATTTAATGGTAGCGTATCTAAAGATAGCAGGTACAAGAGAGTCAAAATATAGCAAGAGATAGCACAACAGGTAACAGGATAGCACAAAAGCACGAGATCGAGTATAGTTTACAAAAATAGCACAAGTGTCGAGTATAGCACGAATAGCATGATGGCCATAGCACAATTAGCAGAAGTATAATAATAGCACGACAAGTATAGCACTTGTTTGTCATTCTAGACATCGAGAGAGTATAGCACGTTTTGTGTTTGATTGTCATATAGATAGTCGACATAGATAACACTTGAGTGTAATGCCAAACACTCTAAACATTTAACTCCCATGGGCACTAGCACTTTCGGGCGCACATCCCAGGACCAGATCGCCCTTTATATATTGTCAGGCATTGGTTATATTGTATCTTTAGACAATTAGTCAATGGCCAAGATAGAGTACCAAGAATAGTTAAGAGCACTAGATGAATAGATGAGGTAGTAGAGAGAACGTGAATAGACGAGCGAGTAGAGTATAGATGAGAGCTAAGGGTACATCATGTAAGACAACGAGTAAACAGGCGATAGTAACAGTTGCACAACACGTGCACGTCGTATTGGCAGTCAGGTGGAATTCACGATCTTTCCACTGGCCAGGTTATGCACAAGTCCAGAGGTCCGACGTGATTCAAGGTAAGAGCGAACTTCTAATAGCCGTTCGGATCATATCGATCCCTAAAGGTGTAATGGGTGCTAGGGTACAACCGGCTCGTCGACCATGTGGGAATCCATGATCAGAGGAGACTTATGGAGGCCTTGTGCAAGGGTTCACTAGTCTGGCGAAAGGAATATCCGATGGAGAGTTCACCACAAGCCAAGTAAAGGGTGTATATAAAAACAGGTGCTCGACGTTCTAGAGGAATTCTAGAACAGTAGAGCATCGATATCGGTATATAAAAACCGTAAGAAACGAATACAAGTCATTAAAAATTGGGCAATTAATATACTTTATTGCAATAAATTACCAGATACATTATGAGATATTTATGCCACATTTCAGCCATATATAGATGGTTCATGTGCGTGCATGTGTAAGAGAAATCATAAATAGTAAAGAAGTAGTGAACATGTATTTTAAAGCATTCAATATAGCTCCATTTTAAAATAGGTGTTTTTACTGTGTGTATTATTGTTAAAAAGGCGTAACGCTACGTACCCATGTAAGGGTCGCGACAGGGTCATGATGAAACGCGACAAGATGATGGTCGCGATGGCTCTGAGAATGCGACGTGTTGAGCCGTCGCGTTCTCAAGTACTTCACCTGAGTTCAAGCGAGAAATTGTTCTTCATCGGATTGCGTGCCAACTGACTTGTTTGGACACAAGGTAATTTGAAAAATCATAACTAGTTACATAGTCGATGAAAAATCACGAAACAAGTTGCAAATTAAACTAGACATGTAAGGGTACTTCCAATAAATCGAAATTAGAGAGAGAGCATGGTTCATACATGGTTTAAACATGAGCAAGAACGAGTTATTCAGAACATGGCACAGAGAGAAAGATTGATTAAATTCGATCAGCATGCTTGATGAAATTTAGGGCTTTTAGGGGCAAAAGATCCCTAACAACATGTAGTATCTACAGTAAGAATTTCGTCGCATGGGATCAAGTATTCATAGAGATTCGAATTAAACATGATGTCTCGGGGTTATCATGTTTGCAGATCTTCTAAAATCAAGAACAAAAGATTGGCTCGATGAAAAAGAGGGAATGAAGAGGGATTTTGTTCATGGTGGTTGGAACTACTACAGACGAGTTTAATTTATTTTGCTCGTGAGAATGCCTACCTTGACTTGATTTATCTTCTAGGGCTTAGACTCCAAGAACGAAGGAAGAAGCTGATGGATTCCTCTCCTCGATTTCTCCTCCTCCTTCGCCTCTTCTCCATGTCCAAGAATCCCTTTGCTCGAGCTAGGGCCGGAATGAGGGTTTAAGAGGTGTTTTATATAAATAAAAGTTCTTATTCCTACTACTACTCAAATTCCTCTTAATTACGAGATTTCCTAACTCCACCATTCCTCTCATGCTTCCCATCTCTAATTGGGTTAGGATAGTATCTAAATTCATACTAGACTATATGGAGTAGGTTTAGGAATCCAATTCCAACTCTAATTGTCACTTTTATTGCTTTAATAACCCCTTTCCAATTAGGAGATAATTAAACTCCGAATTTAGAGTATTTTCTTACTATTCTCCCTTTTTAAATTCATATTTTTCACTAATAAGTTCTAGAGGATCCATTAAGCAATGCCCATTACTCTCTTCCATTTAATGGGTTTTACTTAATTATACCTTTAGCTGAGTTTTTAATATTATTTAAAATTTTTTTCTCAAAAATTCAGGTTGCTACAGCTGCCCTTTTTTGACTGCATGTAAATGAAAAAAATATATCCTAAATTGTTGTAAATCATTAGACATTAAGTCAACTTTTACATCAGTCTGATGAAATTGCATCTACAAGTTGTTGATTATCTCTTGTTGCTTGAGAATTAAATTATATACATCGTCAATTGTTCTGCTCCCACTGATCTCCCCCTGAATCCATTGTTGTTAAGAGGCTCTAGAAGTCTCAACAGGAGAGGGAGGTAATTGATGATGTTGTTATGGCTGCTCTTTATTGTCAACTGCCCTACTAGCCTATGTTGCTGGCACTTCTTCTTCAACAATTGAAAATTTGCCTTTGATCTCACTTAAAACCTGAGGGATTGTGTCTTTAGGAATCTATTCCTACTCATCTGTTGCTGCTAGTGCCACCTCAACTGATTCTGCTTCGACTTCAGCCGTTCGTATTGGTGAAGCTATTGGTTGGGCATCTACCATAATATCTACAAATATTTCATGTGAGCAATCTGGCATAAACTCCTTGGTCCAGATATTATGGCCTTTGTCCACTAAAGTGTAATGACCACTTCTAAGTGTGGATACTCTAATGCTCTCTTTCATCCGAGTGAAGTTTTCATTACTCAAATAAATATTGTTCATCATGAACAAAATTGTCAACAGTGGTCCCTATGCTAATGACTCATTCAAATTCATGGACCCAATCATTTTGTCCAGTATTACTAAAGCCAAATTCACAAGATGCCTCTGAATAGCCCAAAACAACAAATTTCCATCCTTCAAAGATATAGAAGAGTTAGTGCCTACCCTTGGTGTGACAATTTTGGTGATGATAGGATGCAGAAATCTCTTCTCGACTGATAACTGGTTTATCAACAATGCTTTGTTGTGAATGTAACCTTTTTGCCCAATAATTCCAAGACGATGTCTTTCCAAGGTTAGTACTTCATTTGCTCGATGACTCTTCTTTTGACTTCCCAATATTTCCACAAGAGTTTCCTCGGACACTTTTACTTTTCTTCCTTTTTCACTTGTTTCTAGCGACCCATTCTTTGCAATCTTTAGAGTAACATAGATACCCTGACTAGGACTTCATATATTGGCTCTTGAATTGAATGCCCTAACTAAGTCTTCATATATTGGCTCTTCAATTGAACAGATCTTTTTCCATCCCATGGTGTCTATAATGTTTGCAACTTGAGCTAACCTTCTTGTCAACTGAGAGAGCTCCATAGACTTTCTAGAGCAAACTGGTGCCTTTCCTTCATAGAGTCTCTTGAACTGCTCATGGGAAAGAAGGAGGCATCCAAAGCCCTAGACAAAGCCATCTAAAAAAAAAATCAATGAAAATGACTTTAAGGAGACAGAAAAAGATGGATGAAATACACAAAGTAGCAGTAAAGATCCTACCTTCTCAAGATTCTGAAGAGGAGGAAGAAGAAATCAGTGAAAAATATTCAGAGTCGACGATGAGTGCAGGAAGAAGCTTGAGAACAAAACTTTCAAGTGTTCGTAAATGGTGGTAGGTAGCAATAAAGGAGAATGAAAATTCTTTATAAATGGAATTTACTATTTATAGATGATTCGTAGATCAATGGCAGTAGTCAAAGTGGACTAAGATCAACAACTGAGATGAAGACTTTGACTGTGGAAAGGATAGCTTGAGAGATAAGAAAAGTGGTTTCTATTTTATTCAAATAATAATAATCTCAATTAATTTATGATTATTATTATCATTATTAATATATGATATTCGATTGAAATTATCATAACATTGATTTCATAAACTTCGACTCCAACTTTGACTCTAGTTATACAACTTCGACTAAAGATATAACTTTAACTCAAACGGAGTGACTTTGACTTCATCTTCAGTTACAATTAAAATGTAGCGTAGTGATCATTCGGATCGACTTTATCGGTTATGGTGGCTAGTGTGTGTGGCCTTTCTCTTGTGTTTGGAATGTTTCGCAAGTTGTTTGGGCATTGTGGGCTGAGAATTCGGGCCCTGAGCGCCCATTGGTTCTCTATCTGTGAACGCGATGAGGCTGAACGTCGCGTTCTAAACGCGATGGTCCAAGGCGTCGCATTCACGTTGCCACTTTTTGGGGTCGTTCGGTAGCATGTCCGCCGCATGGCCCGTGCAGGGCAGCCTGCTGGTGTCAGCAGCGAGAAGGCGATGATTGATGCTGTCGCGTTCTTTTCGCGACAACCAAATACGTTGTGTTCTTAACTATGAGAGGTTAACAACCTAGGGCGGCCAAACAGAGCTTAGAAAGCTATACTCATCCAAGAGAATGGTTCTTGCGGCTGGTTCATGGGCGATTTGAGGTTTTGGAGTGGTTTTCGGCGTGCTCTCAACGCGAGGATGTGGTACAGAGCGGGCGAAACGGCGAATCGTTGTCGTTCTTCACGTACTTCACATAGGTAGAGAGATTCCACTTTGTTTCTCACTGTGGATGATGTGTTGAGCATGTTTAATCCATTATATAAGTTTTAGATGTTAAATGGCCTGCTAGTGTAACTATTAGACTGTTTATAAATGCTTTTCAGAGGCATTTGCATGGTTTGCAAGGGGTGTCTGGAGATGGAACCCCAGAGTTGGGGCTTTGTCTATGAAGGTGACAGCCCAGGTGTCACGTTAATAACGCAATAGCTCGACCCATCGTGTTCTGCTTCAGAACGCATCATATAGAGACATCAGGTTTTGAAGGCGACGGATCACCATGTTGCCTTTTGGCTTCTGCAAACTATGAGTTTGTGCATGGTTACGTGATTATCATTTGGCTTTATTTCTTATTCGTAATATTGGTAAGCGGTGCAATGAGCCACGTCGAGGTTGAGGACTGTCGTGTTTGCTTGGTTTGTAAGTACGTGGCGAATAGTACGACGCCTACCGTGGTTACCTCTCTAGTTGGGTACCCCAGGTTTTGTGTGAGCCAGGCATGTTAGTGCTCGAGGTTTGTCCCGATACTTGTGTACCGTCGAGGTCTATGTACTCTTCTTGGACACCCTGACTCTTTTGTAGAGTGGTACGTCCGATTGAGAGAAAGACAACACAGGGACAACGACTTGTAAGAGTTGTGTTTAGTTGCTTGCAACATGCTCGTAGTTGGGGGCATGAATACCAGTAGACGTACTGGGCCCCATCTAGGGAGCTCGGGCCGGAGTCCCTAAAGGTGCCAAGCAGGGACTTGCGGTAGTGTAGTCCGCAAGTGTGGTGTTGGTTGGACTCCACTGTTTCTTGGCCTTGTTGTGGCGGAGCAGTAGCTAGACCTTCCGTACGTGGCTGCAAGACTGAGAGTAGTCCTATGTAGTTTGTCTAGGTTAGTTGCTGATGTCACGAACCAGTCTTCGTGACCTGAGTGTGGCATTACTATACAGTAGCTCGTACACTTGGACGTGGTTTGCCGTTTATTTATTAACGGTTGGTTTCTGTTAATAGCTTGTTATAATTGTTATTTACAGCTTTAACATCATGTGTAAATAGTATTATAAACTGCCTAGAGTACCTTTTTGTTCAGCACTTTGTGAGTTTAGTTTTGTACAGATTTTGGGAGAGTTTCCCTACTAAGCTAGTGACTTGTGAGCTTCACCCCTACTCCTTTCAGATGAGGGAGAGTAGGTGGATTCACTTCCTTCATCTAGTTCAGAGCCGCAAGATAGCGTAGTTGGGTTTGCACCTTCAGCAGTGTCATTTTTACTTTCTATTCACCTCGGGGTATGCCCCAAGTTGTTGTGCTATGTACTTGACTCTAGTTGAGAACTAGCTATGTAAATTTCATGTAAATATTTATGAGATGTGGAATCTTGTATATATTTGAGTTGTTTCTTTTATATTTTCATGACATGCGAATGTCCTTGCGAGGCTACGACTTGTTGGCGGGAGGCAAAGTCGGGTCAAGCTCGTTATTAGGTTAACGGGTTTGATTGGTGAGGACCGCTACATTTGGTATCAGAGCAAGTTCCGTGTGAATATAAAGGAATCAAAAATTTACATAGCCTGGTCTCTACTTTAGTTCACTACTGGTAGTTGGCCATAGTTTTTGTATTGATGTGTTTGCATGTTATGTGGTTGGAATGATGTATGTGTAGGATCAGAAATGGCAGATAGGAGAGATTGGGGAGGTGGTGGGTGTGAGCCAGAGGAGACTACACAACAGTTAATTGAGAGGCTATGGAAAAGCATTACAGAGATTCGGATGAGATTAGACCAGCAGGCACTAGTTCCGCCAACAACTATAGCACCCCAGATCATAGAGGAGGCAGTACCAATGGCACCACCTCCTCCACCACTGGGAGTCGAGGTACCACCTATTGTACCAGCATGACCAGCCAATGTAGAGGAGTCTATGGCACTTGTGGAGAGGTTTTTGCAGTTGAAGCCACCTACTTACTCCGAAGGCCCAAACCCAAGTACGACAGAGCACTGGGTACACAAGATAGAGAGAGTTTTTGTTACCATGAGATGTCCACAGGTTGATAGGGTGATTCTAGCTAAGTACCAGTTGAGGGGATCTGCACAAGAGTGGTGGAGATTAAAGATGCAGACAGTGTTTGCTGGAAGAACAAAGGACACTATCACCTAGCCAGAGTTCTTGGGGGTATTTATTGATACGTTCTTTCCAGTTCAGATACAACAAGCAAAGAGAGAGCAGTTCAAAACATTGCAGCAAGGAAATTTGTCAGTATTAGAATATCAAATGAGGTTTATGGCACTACTGAGTAGATATGCACCCTATGTGGTCACTGACAATGCTATGATGGTGGAATATTTTATTCGAGGATTATGACCAGAAGTACGAGATGCGGTGACTCCCCTTTTGTGCAGGTCGGTGGAGGAAGCAGTGCAGAGGGTGGCCATTCTTGAGAGGACTGTGCAAGCTAGATAGTCAGGAGGGACAGGCAGCTTCCGGCTTCCACATCAATCCACAGGTATCAACAAGAGTAAGGCACCCTCGGGAGCGTCATCATCTGGAATTGCTAAGGGGGGTAACAAATTAAAGAAGATATTTAGAGGATGAGGTGGTGGTAGGTAGTAGGATTTCTAGCCGGCTTTTCAGCAAGGCCGAGGTTTTAGGCCAGCATCAGAAGAGTCACAACAGAGCACAACAAGGCAGCCCGCAACTTTTCTAGGTTTTAGGTGTTATAATTGTGGACAGCCAGGGCATTTATCTAGGAATTGTTCGCATCCCTAAGAATACAGCTATGGCAGAGGGGCACAGCTGCAGCAGTAATAGTCATCCCAGCAGCCAGCAACAGAGCAGGTAGAGGTCCGCCTTTCCAGAGGGGACAAGCACGACTTATGGTTGTTACCATAGCACAGGCGAAGGCATCCAACCTGATTGAAGGTATATGGCCTCTCTTTGAATTTTCTGCTAGAGTATTGATTGATCCAGGTGCATCGCATTCATTTATTTCTGAAGATTTCATGGATAGTATGGTTCACCCCTTAGAGGAAAGGCAGTGTGAGTTAGTTGTGGAGATTCCTTCTGGTGGTTTTATGCTCACCTCTTGTTATTTAGATGAAGTTCTGATAATAGTATAAGGAAATCAGTTGCCAGCAAGATTGTATGCACTATAGTTGAAGGAATATGATGTGATTTTTGGTATGGATTTACTAGACGCTTATGGGACAGTGGTGGACAATAGGAAGAAGAGAGTTAAATTCTGTCGACCTAGTGGAGTTGTGTTTGAATTCTAAGGTATGCCATTTTACACTCCTAAGTTTATTATTTATGCACTTATGGCTAGGAGGTTGATCAATGCTGGATGTGTAGCTTATCTTGCTTCAGTCAAATTAGTTGAGTCAGGCAAGTCTATAGAAATGGTACCCGTGGTTAAAGAATTTACAGATGTGTTCCCAGAAGAGTTGCCAGGGTTAGCTCCACATAGGGAGGTGGACATCATAGTGGAATTATAGCTAGGCAGAAGGTGGAAAATATTTCAAAGTCTTTATAGAATTTGTCCATATAGGTGGAAAAATATCTAATAATGAATCAAAGCTAGTTAAGAAAATGGTTAGGACTAAGTAACTTAGATTCTAACTAAGTCAATTGTTTTACAAGCTTTGGCGAGTCATGGTAGGCATGGTGCTCAGGCTCGAGATGACGAGCAGAGGCGTGAGGAGAGGGGTGAGCAGCATGCCCCATCACCCCAGGGCCCACGGTACTTCCTCCACCACTACTTGTGGATTATGGCGTGTTCATGCAAGGCCTGGTTCAGGCAATGCAGACCCAAGCGCAGACTCAGGCGGCACTGCAGGCTCAGCTACAGACATAGGTTAGAGTTTGTTAAATAGGAGTGGCCTATTGTTGAATGCATGATTGTTTATCTATTGCTTATATGTATTGCCTATATGTTGCTTAATGTCTCAGGCTCAGGCTCCAGCTCCCGTTCCTCAGGAGCATGGTCATGGTGGTCCGTCCATCATGGAGAGGTTTAAGAGGATGGCTCCGCCTTCTTTTAAGGGGAGAGTCAGCCACTCTTGGAAGAGAGTTGGATGAGGGAAGTGGAGAAGATTTTCGAGCCACCAAGTGTGCAGTGGAAGATAAAGTCAGTCTGGCTACTTACATGCTACAGGTACTTAAAGTATATGTACTTGTCTAAGGTTAAGGTTTTTATTAGATGGTGCTATGGGTTGTGCTTTGCAAGAGAGAGCTGATGTTTGGTGGGCCTCCGTACTATGTACTAGGTATGAGGATGGTGCCATTTAGATAACTTGGGCCGAGTTCACGAGGCTATTTCGGGCCATGTTCATCCCCGAGCACATCCAGACAAGATGGAGCAGGAGTCTTTCTCTTACTCAGGGCTCCATGGCTGTCTTGGAGTATGACGCCAGGTTTGCTGAGCTTTCTAAATATGCTTTCCATATAGTTTGCTGACGAGTGCAGGAAGGCTAAGAAGTTTGTGATGGGGCTCAAACCTCACTTAGGTCGAGGTTAGTTACTTCTTACCACCACACCTTGGATGAGGCTCTCAGTGCAGCATGCAGGCAGAGAGAGAGATGGACCAGTACTTGGAAGAGAAGAGGTCCGCGCCACCTTTCCAGCGGCAGGACAAGAAGAA